>VMDO01001781.1:163394-191359 GCA_007922755.1 Pedetes capensis
TTTTTTTTTTTTTTTTTTTGTGGTACTGGGGTTTGAACCCAAGGTCTCATGCTTGCATGCTTTGCAAGTGCTGGACTGCTGAGCTGCACCCCCAGCACAAAATTTTACTTTTGTGAGACAGGGTCTCTCTAAATTATGCCTCTGGTCTCGAACTTACGATCCTCCTGCCTCCGCCTCCTGAGCCGCTGGGATTACAGCTGTGTGCCACCATGCCCCGCATGTAATGTGTATTCTGTGAGGCTGTGGGCCAAGGTAAATATGGAGGGCGCTATCGCTACAGAATTAGGGGAAGGTGGCTATTGGGGACAAGTCATAATCTCTGTCCCATTCCCATTTTCATTCCTGAGCTCAGGGGTTCATGGCCCCTCAGGACCAAGGCTGAGGTGTTTGCCTTGCTCTTTTGAGTTCTCATCTGAAGGACCAGCATTGCATCCTATATGCTGGCCCCATCTGGAGCCTGGCCTCCGCCATGGCCCTTTCACAGTGACAACTATAGATGCTTCTCATGGCTGCTATAACAAAGCACCAGGAACTGGGTGACTTACAATAACAGGACTTCAATAGATCTTCCTAGGGGATATGATTGGCAGTCTGCCTCTGGTTTCCCAAAATTTAGGCCCTTCCTAAGTATGATGTAATTCACCCATCCCAACATTTCCAAAAGTTTAATTCATTCTATTAACAGTTCAAATTGCAGCACCTCATTTAAACACTGTCAACTAAAAAAAAAAAAAATCGCATCTTCTGAATCATCAGAATCAGGCAAGGATGAAACTTTGTGTATGATCTATCCTGGGCTCAAAGTTCTTCTCCATCCATGTACCTGTAAAGCTAAAGACTAAGTTGCATGCTTCTCAAATACAATGATGGGACAGAGAAAGGATCAGCATTCCCTTTCTGCAAGGGCAAAAATGAAAGGAATAAATGAGCCATGGTTCCAAGCAAGCCCCAAACCCAGCAGAGCCAATTTAATTACATTTCAAATCCTAACAATAATTCTCTATAGCTGGCGCTTCTTCCTCTGGATCCATGGAGGCTCCATCAGCCCCAGCCTCTGGCCCCACACAAGTGAACTCTCTGTCTGCCCCATCCACCTCTGAGCAGTCTGTACAGTCAGTCTTCTGTTTTCTTGAAGGATAATTGACAGTTGCAGGTGAGTAGTTCTATCAGCCCATTTCCTATTTATAGAATCCCAGAAGTCTGACAGCCTTTCTTCATTTCATCCATTTCTACCCTGCTCAGCAAAAGCTGGCAATGTTCTTGGTGGTATGATATCCTCCACACCATGTGGAAACCATGAAAAATTAAGATATCATGTGTATGTCAAGGGTGGTTGTTGTTGTTAGGTGCCATTGAGTCCGGTATGATTCATAGCATCCCTATGTACAGCAGAAAAAACACTCCTAGGTCCTGTGCCAGGCACAGGATCTTATTTATGTTTAAGCCCATTGTTGCAGACATAGCATCAATCCATCTAGTTGAGGGTCTTTCTTTTTTTCATTGACTTGTCACTCTCCCAAAGAGGATGTCATTCTCCAAGGATTGTTGCCTCCTGACTACATGTCCAAAATATGTAAGACACAGTCTAGCCAGCCTTGCTTCCAAGGAGCACTCTGGTTGCACTTCTTCTAGGACACATCCATTGGTTCTTTTGGCAGTCTGTGGTATATTTAATATTTGTCTTCAGCACCATAGTTCAAAAGCATTAATTCTTCTCCTGTCTCCCTTGTTCCATGTACAGCTTTTACAACCATATGATGCAACTGAAAATATCATGGCATGAGTTAGGCGCACCTGTGTCTTCAATCTTTACTTTTCAATACTTTAAACATCTTTTGCCACAGCTTTCCCCAATGCAATGTATCTTTTGATTTCTTCACTGCTGCTACCACAGTTTTTGATTGTAGAAACAAGTAAAGCAAAATCTTGGACAACCTCAATTTTTTCTCCATTTATCATAAAGTTGCATAGTGATCCAGTTGTAAGGATTTTTGTTTTGTTGATGTTGAGTCACAATCCATACTGAAGGTTGTGTTCTTTGATCTTCATTAGCAAATGTTTCAAGTCCTCTTCACTTTCAGCAAACAGAGTTGTGTCATCTGCAAGGGTATCCACACCGTTACCCAGGTTGTTCTTCTGCTTACCCTGTTCGTGTATTCTGCTGAGATGGCTGATTGGATCCATGAATCACATGCTTAATCTGCCCTGGAGAAGCCTGTCCAGCTATACCCTTGGTATTTTATTCTCTCCAGAATATTCCTTAGCACCTTCTGTGGTATGGATACACTATGAAGTTTCTAAATCACAAAGTTCTAGTTTCTTTGGCTTCAAAGTTCATTCCTCCATTTTTCTCTTTCCTGTCACATTTAACACAAACAGCCTGAAGAAATGAGGATGTACCTTCCATACCTTGCCAGAAATCTCCTCAGCTAAATATCCAAGTTCATCCCTTACATGCTCTGTTTTCCACTAAATAGCAGAGCACAAGTCAGCCAAGTTTCTGACACTTTATAACAAGAACTGCCTTTCCTCCAGTGTCCTTCTAAGGCCTCACAGAAGTGTCTTTATCATTCATAACCACACTGCAGTACCAACATTGTGTTCACAACAGGACTACAGAAGCTTCCTCTGCAGGTCTCTCCATTTCCTTCTAAGGCATCACCAGAATCACCTGTAATGTACATATTCCTACCAGCAGTCTCCTCAAGGCAGTCTAAGCTTTTTCTCACACATCTCCAAATTAAGCAACAGCAGTATCTTCTGCTGTAGTTCTGGCCTTAGATGTCCAGAATCAAGGTGCCAGAGGGTTAGTTCCTACTAGAGCCCGCGGGAGAGTCTGTTCCATGCTTCTCCTCCAGCTTCTGGATGCCACGCTTATTGGAGCCCCTGGGCTTGCAGACATGTTATCCCGATCTCCACCTCCCTTTTCACATAAACATGCTTCCCTGTGTGTCTCTGTGGTTTCTGCCCCTCCGCTCTCTGATTGCTGTTGTTTTGAGACAGAGACTTGTTATATAGCCTGGGCTGCCCTCAAACTCAAAATCCTCCGACTTCAGGCTTCAAGTGCTGGGATTACAGGTGAGTGCCACCATGCCTGGCTTCTCTCTTTTCTTTCAAGGATACTGGTCATTGGGTTAAAGCCCACCTAATCGCCTGCAGCCATACCACTGTGGCTTCTGATCCCATCAGATCTCAGAAGCTAAGCAGGGTCAGGCCTGGTTAGTACTCGGATGAGAGACCAGCTGGGAATACCAGGTGCTGTAGGCTTGGGAGAAGGACCCGGCAACCTACTCCCCCTAAAATAATCAGCCACTGAAAACCCTATGAATAGCAGAGAAGCACAACAATAGCATTTTGCCTATTGTACGTAGGGGTGCTATGAGTTGGACACTGATTTGATGGCACCTAACAACAACAACGCCTGCACCTGTAGCCCTGTGGCATCCGATCCCATCAGATCTTGGAAGCTAAGCAGGGTCAGGCCTGGTTAGTACCTGGATGGGAGACCGCCTGGGAACACCAGAAGCTGTAGGCTTGGGAGAAGGATCTGGCAACCTCCTCCCAAAAATCAATCTGCCATTGAAAACCCTATGAATAGCAGAGAAACACTGACAATAGTGTTTCACCTGTTGTACAGAGGGTCGCTATGAGTCAGATACCGACTCGAAGGCACCTAACAACAACAACAACAACAACAACAACAACAACAACAATCCAGTGTGACTTTCTGTTTGTTACATCTGCAATGAACCCATTTGCAAATAAGTTCACACTCACAGAAGGGTCAACACATCTTTTGGGGGGACATTATTGTACTCACAGCAGTGTGTGAAATCTCTATAAAGGAAATAATCACTTTATTTCACAGTGGTTTATATCCAAAGGCATCAGTGACAGGAGATACATCGGTTGCATCGAAAACAAATCACAGTTATTTCCCACAAAGGCTTTTTTTTTTTTTTTTTCCAGTATTGGGATGTTAAACCAAGGGCCCTGCACATACGTCAAGGGTTCTACCACTGAGATATATCTTCAGCCCCTTTTTAATTTTTTATCTTGAGATAAATTATGCAGACTGCCTCTGGCCTCAAACGTGCAGTCCTCCTGCCTCTGCCTCCTGAGTCACTGAGATTACAGGCGTGTGCCACAGCATCCAGGCCACAAATGCGTTTTTATCTTCTGTGTGGCTCTAAGAAACAAAGTTTCCAAGAGTCACGTTGGGGGGGGGGCAGGGTGCTGAGAGCAGGAAGGGTGGACCAATTCCCATTATCTTTGCAAAGGGCTCTGCTTGGCAAAGCAGAGCCATAGATGTTTAGTTATTCTGCAAAGGGCATCCATGCAGGGAAATAGTACAGAGAAGACAGAAAGACCCTTTGTAAATTAAAGAAAAACACATGGAGATGGTTGAAATGCTGACTGACTTGGATTTCTTCATATGAACATTTGGTATGAAATCAGTCAGACTGCCCTAAGCTATTTTCAGTCCTCGGGGATGGAAGATTTCTTTTGTCTTCTTTCTTCTTTTTCCTCTTCTTCTCTTCTTCCTTCCTTTCTTTCTTTCTTCCTTCCTTCCTTCCTTCATTTCTTTCTTTGTTTCCTTCCATCCTTCTTTTCTTTCTTTTTTTCAGACAAAGTCTCACCATCAACAGCCTAGGCTGGCCTCCTGATTGCTGGGGTTACAGATGTGCACCTGCACAGCTGGCTGGATTTCTTTTTTCATTTGTGTTATTCGTCTTCTGAAATGTTACCAGCAGATTCCAAGATATAGCAGAAATGGAGTTCATTCACGGTTGATGGTTGGTTGGTTTTTAAATAGTTTGTTTTTAATAGTCTAACTGATGTGTTCAGGTTGTTTTTTTAAAAAGAAAGAAGAATTTGGCAGTACAAAAATAATTTCAATCTTCCTTACCTCCTCCCCTGGTGAACACAAAGCAGATTGTGGAAGGGGTATTGGATGTATTTAGACAAAGAAGAAAGCCTGTTGTTCTGA
Source organism: Pedetes capensis (assembly GCA_007922755.1). Classification (NCBI taxonomy): domain Eukaryota; kingdom Metazoa; phylum Chordata; class Mammalia; order Rodentia; family Pedetidae; genus Pedetes; species Pedetes capensis. The sequence goes on from VMDO01001781.1 coordinate 168,385, forward strand.
TGTGTTAATTAATGGCACCTGGGATCCCCACCCTTGGACGGTGAGCATTCTTATTATTATGACACAGTTACACAAACGTCAATATCTTGCTTTTAAATTATGAGCCTGTAGTCTTTTTTCCCTCCATGAATTGGATCTTCATGTACCTTGTTAAAACTTAAGGGTCCTAGCTGAGCGTGGTGGTGCACGCCTGTAATCCCAGCGGCTTGGGAGGCGGAGCCAGGAGGATCACAAGTTCGAGACCAGAGGAAGTCTGCGTAACTTAGCGAGACCCTGTCTCAGAAAGTAAAGAAAAAAAAAAAAAAAAAAGAAAGAAAGAAAAGGGCTGGGGGTGCAGCTCAGTGGTCCAGCACTTGCAAAGCATGCAGGCGTGAGACCCCAGGATCAACCCCCAGTACCACAAACAAACAAACAAACAAACAAAAAACCCCACAAACTTAAGGGCCCTTTTATTAAGAGTTGAAAAAAAGAATGGCATGAGGAATAATTAACATTTTCTGCCACAACTCCATTGATCAAAGATATGCAAGCCCCCCATTGAGCTCTCGCTATACCATGTATAATGCCATCCTCTGGGATGTGTAAGGCCCTGGGTTCCATCCCTACACATCCCTGAGCTCCTTGCAGGGAGACTGCTGGACTCAGCTCTTCTCTTAGACATGAACAACCTGTGAGTACATCCCAGGATCAGTCGTCATATTGACCTCACAGCTTCAACCCACTGTGCCCGGCATACTGTGCTCTTGAAGAATACTGAGAATAGCCAGGTGCCGTGGTGCACACTTGTCGTCCCAGTGACTGGGGATCCTCAGTCACGAGTTCAAGGCCAGAGGTACCTGTACAACTTAGTGAGATCCTGTCTAAAAATAAAAAATAAAAATAAAAGCAGGATGCGAATTCAACTGAGTGGTAGAGCACTTGCCTAGCATGTGTAAGGACTGTGGTTCAACAGTCCAGTACTGGAAAAACAAAGCAAAACAAACAAACAAACAAACAAAAACACCTGAGTAAACTTTAAGTGTTCTTATCACCAATCAGCTGGCTGAGGTCCCTTGGCTCTCTGGCTAGAAATAGTGGGTAGGCAAGGAAGAGCTCTTCAAATGCTGGACCTAGGCAGCAGGTGTGTTTCTCAGCGTTTGGCAGCAGCAAATGGTGTCAACGGGCAAGTTGGGTGACAAACAAATGACACTATCTAGTGATACAGCCCTTATGTAGGTTGAGGAGTTGGGAATCTTCAGCCTCTCTGCAAGTATTATGGTTCTTATGTAGGCTGAGGAGTTGGGAATTCTCAGCCTTCAACAGCAACTTGCATTACAGCTTCTGGGTAGGCCTAAGTATCAGGATCCTCAGCCCTGACACCAGCCAGTGTTACAGCTCCTGGATCCAGGGAATCTGAGACTCTTGGCTCTAAAGACTTGACAGCTCTCTGAAACTCTTCTAGTGACCAGGGCCTGTAGTTTCTCCTCTTTGTCCCTTTTCAGCCTTCTGTTTGTCTTTAGCCTCAGTTTTCCTCCCCTCTCACCTTCTTTCTATATCTACCATCCCTCTTCTTGATGTCCTGGTCATTCTTCTGGTACTGGTAAGCTATCTTTTCATTCCGCGACTGTCACTGTTTCCATCACTTGGGAGACAGCTGCCCTTCTGCTGCCAACTTTTTGCTATTGGACATCACCTTTTTGCAGTTGTCAGTGCCTCATTGTTTTACCATGGATTAATGGAGCCTGGCCCTTTAGGGCTGTGGTTCTTGCGGCCCCCTGCCCCCCACTGCCCTCTGCCTGGTACTTCACTGTCCCTGCTATGGTCTTATAGTGAGGTGGAGTCACATTCAGCTGCTTGTCCCAAGAGGAGCTTTCCAGCTCCCTGGTTCTGGCCCCACCCGGGTGGCCCCCAGTCCTGGTGCTGACAACCTGGAGAAAGGAAGTGAGAACCACTACTGTCCTCTTCCTGTCAGGCAGTCAGGAGCAAGTTTCAGGGTGCTGGCTCCAACCTGGTGATCCCCCAAGCCACTGCCAAGCTGCTTCCAAAGATCAGGAGTGAAGGGAGTGGCTTTGTTGCTACCCACTTCTTGCCAGGCAGCAGGGAAACAGCTCCCAGGTGCTTGCTCCAATGGGTTGGTCCCAGGGTCTGCTGCCAGTGATCAGATGGCAGGCAGTGACATCACTGCCTTCTCATCCTCCCTGTTATTGTCAAAGCCACTGCTGCCTTTCTTTCTTTCTTCATGTTACCAGGTAGGCTGTACTACTAAAGACAGGCAGAAAGACCACTAGAGCGAAGCCTTTTATTTGGCCTACTGTTGCAACACCAGGGAAAGGAGCATGGGAGAGTGTCTCCTAGCTCATTCACTTGGATGAGCTGAACGGTCTTCTTATACAGCCAGAAAGGGAGTGTTTGCACCAATCACAGTGATTCTGTCCTATAAATGAAGGTTTGTGTTTATACCAATCATAACATTTTCCCTTTGCACCAGCCACAGCCATTCCTCTTCTTGATCACCAGAAGTGCCCCCCTCTGGCTTGAGTGGAAAAGGTTGTAGGGAAAGTTCAGTGAGAGCGGCTTGAAGCAGTTGTAGCTGGGGCCACACCCTCAGAGCTGTAGCAAATAGTTGCAGTCCTGTAACTTCCTCAAGATGTCTGTGGAGTATTTACAACGGCAAGTCCTGGTGTGAGGGTGGCTAGGCTGGATAGCCGTTCTTTTGTTCAAAATAGCTGGAGCCACAAGGGAGAGCTCAGTAGCTGTCAATCAAGGAACCAGGTCACCCCATCCCCTAACACCAGTGCTTCCTTGCAGAAAAATAAACAGGAGGGGGCTTACAACAAGAATTACAAAAAACCTTATCACTAACACTAATATTGATTTTAACAGTATATTCATAATATTGTATACCTAGGCCGGGCGTGGTGGCACACGCCTGTAATCCCAGCAGCTCGGGAGGCGGAGGTGGGAGGATCGCAAGTTCGAGAACAGAGGCAGTCTGCGTAACTTAGCGAGACCCTATCTCAAAAAGTAAAAAAAAAAATGGGCTGAGGTGCAGCTCAGTGGTCCAGCACTTGCAGAGCACGCAGGCGCAAGGCTCTGGGTTCAACCCCCAGTACCGCAAAAAAAAAAAAAAAAAAGAAAAAAAAAAAAGAATAATATTGTATACCTAGCACCCCAAGGAGAGGTGGGTCCCCATGATCGCTCTCATTCTCACCACAAAAATGATAACTTTGAGATGATGCATGTTAATTCCTTTCAAAGCATCATGTCATCCAAGGTAAATATATATAATTTTGCCAAATGAAAAAAATCAAAACATTTTAAAGTGCATGCTCTGGAAAAAATCATTACAGACTTGGTGACCAGATCTTTGCTGGAAGGATGAAGCCCACAAAACATGGTGCAATTATCAGCTGCAGTGGGACATGCATGCAGCCCAGTGCTGCCATCCATAGCCTGAGAGTTCCTGCCTTTGGAACCTCACCCCAGGTAAAGTCAGGTTCTTGGCTATATCACAGAAGAGCTTCAGATAAGTCAGACTGAAACAAAGTTAGCAAGCTTATTACATAGACATAAGAGATAGTATACACTTTTGGTTTAAGCAAGGGTGTTCAGACAGAGAGAGAGAGGCCTAAAAGAAGATTGATAGTATACATCAAGATGTGGCTGAGGGCTTCTCAAGAGAGAGAGGGTGTTGCATTTAAATTTCTGTGTTGTGGGATGAACGAGGCTGGAGAGACCAGAGACAAGTACAGGAGAATTTATTTACACGGGTATGTATGGTCCAGTGGAATCCTTTCCAAAGACTGAGCCCAGAACAAAGGAAGTTAAAGAGTTTTTATAGGTTTGGCAGGCAGGGGGATGGGCTTACAAAAGTAGTAACAGCTTGAAAACAGACAAAGCAAGGTACACAAGAGGAAACCGATGGTAAGTCACCTAGCAACCCTCATGGGAAAGGAGGAGGGCATGAATTCCTCCAAATGAGAACACACAACAAGTCATTGAACAGTTTAGTTAAGGTGCAGATGTTTTGCAATCACAAGAATAGTGTTGCAAGGTCTCCCGCATGAAACCGTAATGGCCCACACAAACGTTCTTGGTAGCAATTTAAGCAGGCATCAATTGAAACCTCAGGAAGATAAGCAGTCCTGATGTTAGCAGAATTCACTTGTAAGAAACCAAAATTCTTGAGACATACATTGAAAGTGTCTCCCAAAGACCACTCCGCACTCAAGAACTCTGAAAATATCTCCCAAAGAACACTCCACACTCAAGTACTCCCTCGAGAGATTTTAATAAGCAGAAGGACACAGTGGCTGCCTCCAGAAATGAAAACAGCAGCAAGGTACAGCAAGATGGCTCCTTATATGGGGGTAAAGTGGAATTTTCCAGTTGAGGCGGACGGTTAGGGGAGTGGTTCCCAGTAGTGAGACAAAGGACACCACCCCTGACCATGCCATTTTTAAAACAGGTTATGTCCAAAGAGGGTGAGCCTGGGGCCAGATGGGATAATAGATTAAGTAAGGCAGTGCAATACCAAGAAGCCAAGTTAAGTTTTTGAAATGACCTTCCTTGAGGCAGAAACGAAACTTAACTTATGAAATGGCACCTGAAAACCAAGATGGCTGTGCATAAAAAACCCAACACACATTATCTGTAACAAGTTAAGCGACCGTTAGCTGAACAAACAGTGCTTTAATAAGGAACTACTGGCTTATCACCAGGAGAGAGGGGGAGTCTTTCTTTGAGAAACTTCCTTATCTGAACAGTAGCTATACAGACGATTTTGGTGGCTTTTGAAATTTCATTGTGTAGACTACTTAAGGAATTTGTTAGTAATGAAATCATGGGTGGTCCACGAGGCACACTGTATAGAGTTTACAGACAAGAAAGAAGTGCTGATAAAAATATAGGCCATAAAAGGTCAAAGGAATTCTTTGTAAGGAAGTCAAGTCTCACGTTTTGACCGCAAACATGGCCCATGATCTTGGTGAGATTTTCTTGATTCTCATACAGCAGAGGTGTGTCCTGTCCCTTGTCATGTCCCCTTAATTTTTTCTGTCTTTCTATTCTGCCTCACAATCAGCCACCTCAGCAGAAACAGCTTGGACAGAGTAAGAAAGCAGTTTTTATGAGCAGAAGGAAAAAATAATAAAACAGAGACACAGGGACACACAGACAGTCACAGGGGGAAGGCCATGTGAAGATGGAGGCAGAGTTTGGGGTAATGTGTCCACAAACCAGAGGACACCAAGGAGCATGGAAACCTACAGAAGCTAGGAGACATTAATGGAACAGACATTCCAAGAAGAATCAGCCCTGCTGATACCTCAATTCCAGCAGTCTAGCCTCCAGAACTGGGAGAGAAGAAATTTATTTTATGGTAGTCCTTGGAAACAAACAGGTACACTTAGAAAAATAAATGTATAGCAATAATTTTTGCAGAGGAAGTTAGCGGTGGAGGGTAGGTTGGAACAAGATCTTGGAGGGCAAATTGGACTTATGTAGAAAGATACAAATGCATGTAACATTTGACAAAGCAATTCTACCTCATATTTAGTTACTTATTTACACAAAGAAAGATATTCAAGGTCAATTTATTGCAACATTGTTTACAAGAGCAAAGGATGGAAATAGTTACTAGGAGTCAGGATAAATACACTATGGACCATCTATTCCATACAATGACACACAAAAAGAAGACACCGTGTTGGGAACATTTTACTTTCGAATAAAGAGACGACGCAAATATGGTGAAATATTTTCTTGTGATAAAATGACACCGTGGGAAATGCATCAGCAAGGTACACAATGTGGCAATCTCTCCAGGACCAAACAATCCAGTTTCTTAAACAAGTTAATTTACTAGGAAGGAAAACCAGAAGGATGGGAGAGCAATACAGACTATGGGGATGTGGACCCCATGTGGCAGAGTAAGCTGCTACCTGAACCGACTTTTCTGTAGAGAACAACAAACTCTGAGCAAAACAATAAGCAATGGCTCCCAAGATGTCACAGTGAACCAAACCCAGCAGCTTCTGGAGGGTGGTCAACACCTGGGATAAGAGCCAACTTGCAACAAATTTCTCATTTTTGTGGCTTTTCACCTAAGGGTAAGCCAAAGTCCATGTGATATGGGGTGGCTAAAACTCCAACAGAAACCCCATAGTCTTTCTGACCTGGGAAATCAATAGGTTGGGCTTAGCTGCAGGGAAGAGAAAGAGGAATTCTGGGAAAAAGAGGAGCCAGAAAGAAGGAACTTCAGATTCTGTGCATAAACTACTCCCCAGTGTCTGGCTTTTCTTTGAACTACACATACACAGGCAGACTCAAAGTGACCCAGCTGGGAATAAAGAACTGAGGTGAGACTTGAACTGCCACCCAAAAGACAGAATCTAAAGGTTAGGTTCAACTTGTTAGGAGTTAATTGCTGGTAACATAAGATTAAAAAAGAACGAAAGAAAGAAAAAACTATAACTCTTCACAGTTTGGGAACAGAGTTTAGAATCTCCACAATATAATATTCACTGTGTCTATGTTAAACAAAGGCCTACAGCCGTAGCCCTGTGGCATCTGATCCCATCAGATCTCAGAAGCTAAGCAGGGTCGGGCCTGGTTAATACTTGGATGGGAGACTGCCTGGGAACACCAGGTGCTGTAGGCTCGGGAGAAGGACCTGGCAACCCACTCCCAAAAATCAATCCACCATTGAAAACCCTATGAACAGCAGAAAAGCACTGACAATAGTGTTTCGCCTGTTGTATGCAGGGTCACTATGAGTCAGATACCAACTTGACGGCACTTAACAACAACAACGTGTTAAACAAAAAATGACTCAACTATATAGAAATATATATGTATATATATATCCCACTCTCAAGAGTGGACAATCCTTAGAGCAGAATTCTAAGATCACTCAGCCTGGGGTGGGTTAGGGAGGCAGAGGAAAACTGGAGGGCAATTGCATGGTGGCTACAGGTGGATATAACCGCAGAGCTGCACTACTGCAGGATATCACATAGCCGCTCAAACCGTAAAGACACAAGACCAGCCCAAACCAGCTGGGTCCAACATAGCCAGCTGAGAAGACCAATGTTAACCTGGCCTTTGCTCCATTATAGTGGCATGTCCATATTATTAGCCTTACAAAACTGCCTGCTCGCATCATGAATCTGATGCCATGATACAACCAGGAAACCCCATTGTTGTTGTTGTTAGGTGCCGTCGAGTCGGTATCCGACTCATAGCGACCCTCATAGGGTTTTCAATGGCTGAGTGCTTCGGGATTGCCTTGGGAGTGGGTTGCCAGGCCCTTCTTCCATTTTTGCGGTGCTGGGAGACTGCAGCGCAGCGCTCTACCCACTGAGCTAAATCCCAGCCCTAAGGAAACCCCATGTAAGGACAGAAAAGGGGAATTAAACTTATTCCAGGGAAAACCTGATCATTCCTGGAATTCTCTACATTTTCCCTGTCTTAATTCATGGATAATCCTCCTCTCCATTAAGATTTGCCCATAGACTGAGCTGTGCACAGCCCCAGTGATGTGACTGTAGTTTGAGTTGCTCTGGGCTTGATGTAATCAGCACCATTTTGAAACAGAACACCTGAGGTGACCCCAGGGAAGATGGCCTGAAGTCATGGCAATGAAATAAGCAAACTTTACAGCAAAGAGCTAGGCCTAAGTTCATACAAATGCGCCTATTAACACTCCTTCTTGGATGGAGGGGAGAAGGAGGGTCACAAGACCCTCAGGACTCCCCACAGGCTCCTCCCCTGAGGTGCCAATCACCCCTCCTCCTGCCCCAGCTAAACAGATGCTAGGTTATATAAGAGGTGGGCAGTTGGCTGCCGGGCAGAGCTCGGTAGTGGGACGGCTGCATGGGAGTCACACTTGGGCCTCTTCGGCCTCTTCAGCAATGCAGCAATCTGTGAGGCTTCCGGGGAGTCACACTTGCCCTTGTAAGTTACCCAGTGCTGGGAGGGGAAGGGAGACTTACTCTTGTACAGAACCCCAATGCCCAGTGGACTCCTTAGAGGAGTTCTCATGGTGGTGGAGCAGCTGTCCGTGAATGCTGCCCGAGAGTCACCCACAGCCTGCAAGCAGTTCTCAAAAACTCACGGTTCCCAGTTAGACTTCCCGTGCCTTTGATCTGACTGTGGCCTCTGTGTTCTGGGAGTAACTAGAGGTTCCCCTCACATTTCCTTAGGGAAAGTCATCCATGCAATGCTCCCACATGACCTTAGGTATGTACTGCTGCCCTTTCCTTAATAAATGATGTTTTTACTCACTAACTCCCAACTTCACTTCCTACTGACTCATCCTGAAATTCTTTCCTGTAGCGTAGGTCAAGATCCTGGCTTCCCCTGAGGGGAGGTCTCTGCAAAGAACTTCAAATTCCTCCAGCACAACCCACAGTGTTGAGCCATGTCTCCCACTGCAGGTGACATCACAGTTGTCTCAGGGCTGACAAATACTACACAAATGAGATATAACATGAGCAATGCTCAGACCACACGTGCTGGAGAAAGACTGAGATCCTGTGGAGTGACTGGAGATGAGCACACAGTGTGCCCACAAGCTACTTCTTTCACATAGACTAAGGATAGTACTTGGTGCACACAGATTTAGGTTTCACTTTTTGGAAATTTCTGGAATTGTTTTCATGTGTTTTTTTTTTTTGGGGGGGGGGTAATGGTTGGTTGAAAGGCCAACTGCAAATTCATCAAAAAGGCCCTCAAAATGCACCCTTGATCCTTCTAAAATACATATAATTTCTGTACATGTAGGATGTATCTAGAGAAATAATACGAGTAACTGGTAACCATCATTTCCTCTGAGGAAGAAGGAAGATAGGGTGAAAGCTTATTATGTTTCTATTTTGCAGTGCTTGAACATTTACCATAGTCCCATATTACTTTAAAAATAAATATATATTTTTTTGAGACAGGGTCTTGTTATGCAGCCCAGAATGGCCTCAAACTCATGATCCTCCTGTCCCAACCTCCCTCAGGTGTTGGGATTGCAGGCATCTACCACCATGCCTGGCTCTAAAAAAATAAAGTGTATGTCAATACAAGCGGCTATGGCTTCACACCTGCTGTTCCGTTATCTTCCCTGTACTCCTAGAGAGGGAGGCCTGAAACCACATTGCACAGGTGCATCTCAGGTTCTCCCAATGGAAGGCTGCTGAACAGGACTTGAAGATGGTAAAAAAGATGAAGCTTTTTCTGCTGCTGACTCCTCCTCTGCCAGCAGCAGGGTTAGTGTGGGCATGTGGCCTCTGTCACAGAGGCTGGTTTATCTCGTGGTAACACTATCTTCCCACTTTTGCTCCCCTTCCCCAGTCTTTAAACAACTTTGATCCTTGCAATGACTAGGAGAGAACTGGGGATGAGGACATTTGAGTAAATTCGGATAAACCTGGGAATCTTGAACCCACATTCCACCCAAGGCTTTCCTTTCACAAAGACCTTGTAATGCCCTCATCTGAGGCAAATTGCTTTATCAAAGGTTGTTGATTTTTCCCCAGAACCATCTCAGTCTCTCCTCCAAGCCTTCAGACACTGTCTGAGCCTATGTGTGCGGCTATACCAAAATACCACAGACTAGGTCATTTGTCAACAATGACACTTTATTTCTCATAGTTCTGGAGGCCAGGAAGTCCAAGATGAAGGTCTGCTATCTGCTTCTAAAATGACACTGGGTAGAATTGAAAATGGCCTCAAACTTTGCAAGTGGTCTACCACTGGGCTGCACCCCTAGCCCATTTTTTATTTTTTATTTTGAGACAGAGTCTTAAGTTATGTAGGCTGCCTCTGACCTCGAATCTGCTATCCTCCTGACTCTGCCTCCCAAGTTGCTGGGATCACAGGCATGAGCCACTGCGCCTTTCATTCTTCTTCTTATTATTATTGTGGCAAAATATACATAACATAAAATTTACTACCTCAATTATTTTTAAATGTATAGTTTAGTGGCATTAAGTACAAATTGTTGTGCAACCATCACCATCATCCATCTGTGGACCTCTTAATCTTGCAAAACTAAAACTCTGTACCCATTAAACACTAATTCCCCATTCAACCCAGCCCCTGGCAACCACCATTCTAACTTCCATCCCTATTAATTTTGGCTACTCTATGTACCTCATGTAAATGGATTCGTATAGACCTTTGTGACTGGTTTATTTCACCTAGCATAATGCCTTTAAGGGCCTGCAGCTGTACCCCTGTGGCATCGGATCCCGTCAGATCTCGGAAGCTAAGCAGGGTCGGGCCTGGTTAGTACCTGGATGGGAGACCGCCTGGGAACACCAGAAGCTGTAGGCTTGGGAGAAGGACCTGGCAACCCCCTCCCAAAAATCAACCAGCCATTGAAAACCCTATGAACAGCAGAGAAGCACTGACAATAGTGTTTCCCCTGTTGTACAGAGGGTCGCTATGAGTCAGATACCGACTCAACAGCACCTAACAATAACAATAACAATGCCTTTAAGATTTATCCACATTATATCATGTGTCATAATTTCCTTCCTTTTAAAGAATAAATCACATTTCATTGTATGTATGTACCACATCTTGTCTATCCACACATTTATCGATGGGTGCGTTGGTTTCTTCTGTGTTTGACCTGTTGTGAATCACGCTGCTATAAACAGGAGCATACAAATACCTCTTAACACTCTGCTTTCAATTCTTCTGAGCATATGCCCACAAACAGAATTTCTGGGTCACACAGTAATTCTGTTTTTAATATTTGGAGGAACTTCCACACTGTTTTCCACAAGAACTGCGCCATTTTACATTCCCACCAACAGTGTATCAGTGTTCTGTGTTGGTTACTTTTGCATTGCTTGGATGAAGTACCTGACCAAACAAAAGAAGGAATGATTTATGTCATCTCAAAGTTCCGTAGGGTTCAATCTATGGTCATTTGGTCCCCTGTGCTGGGGCAGGACATCATGGCAGGGGGAGCAGGTGGTGGAGAGGAGCTCTTCATGTCATGGCCACCCAGGAAGCAGACAGCGAGACAGGAAGCAGCCGGGGATAGTATACACAACCTCCCAAAATACAACCACCAGCTGGGGACCAATCATTCAAGACATGAGCCTGGGGACACTTCATATTCAATCTACAGCCGGCTCCAAATTCTTCACACCCTTCCAAACCTTGTTATATTGCACTTCAGGTTTGTTTTGTGGTAGCCATCCTAAGGGCTGGGATTTAGCTCAGTTGGTAGAATGCTGTGCTACAGTCTCTGAGGTCCCGATGTTCAATTCCTAGCACGACAAAAAAGGGAGAAGGACCTGGCAATCCACTGCCACGGCAATCCCGAAACAGTCAGCCATTGAAAACCCTATGAGGGTCGCTATGAGTCGGATACTGACTCGAGGACACCTAACAACAACAAGCCATCCTAAGAAGCATGAGGTAAACTCACCTGCAAAAATTCCGCTTCTCATCCTTACAACACTGGGATTCCCTGGCTTAAAGATCTTAGTTCCTAGTGGAGGAATGCTTCTACTCAGGAACACAGCATTCTTTTTCCATTTAACCAGAAATTGAGACTGCCCCCTAGGTTTTGGGGGCACTTCCATGGAGCCCATGTGCCGCTGATCAATGTGAACTCAGAAGACGCAAAAGAAAAAAGGGCTTTATTCAGGAGGCATGGGTTCTAATAGCTCTGAATCCCGCTCTGAAGAAGGCAGGAAAAGTGGGAGCTTCTACTGACTGCGGAATGTTGAGAAGAAACAGAAGCCCTGTGATTGACAGAAGATAAAGGAAAGAATGTGGAAACAGAACGGCAGTGTCCATGAAACAAGAATCTGATGACCTCTTGATGAGCATTTTGACCCACTGGGCACAGTGTAATTGGCCAGTCATTTAGGTCATTCGGGATGCTGGTGGTCAGAGCGTGGAGATAACCAAAGTTCACATTCCAGGCAGCAGCTGGAGTCCTGCGTAGGTCCTGCTTCCTTAACGGCCTCCTGACTCTGTTTCGAAAAGCTCTTTCCATGTTGCTTTCACTGTAATTTTACTTTTACAAGGCAATTGAGGGAGTTACTGTATGGCTCGGGTGACCGACTCTGATTCCCCAGAGGAAATAGTGCTACTGCTGCACAGTGTGGGCAGGGAAGACTATGTCTGGATCCCAGGGGTCTCTCAGGGTGGCTGTTTCCTCCTGGTGTTGCTGTATCTAGATGTCAAGGGAGGATTGTAGCAATCTGGTCAAAGACAGACCACCTAGGCCTCGAACCCCTCAGGAATAAAAGGTTGGGTTACCCCACCATCAGCACTCTGATCAGCTGAGATGCTGGCTGAAAGCAAAGGTAGTGAAAGCAGAAAAAGTTACAAACATCAATTATGGTCTCGGACTGGTTAAAGAAGATTGTAGGAGCCTGGGCGCGGTGGCGCATGCCTGTAATCCCAGCAACTCAGGAGGCAGAGGCAGGAGGATCGCAAGTTCAAGACCAGAGGCAGTCTGCCTAATTTATCAAGACCTGTCTCAAAAAGTAAAAAAAAAAAAAAAAAAAAAATGGGCTGGGAGTGCCACTCAGTGATACAGCACTTGCAAAGCATGCAAGTGTGAGGCCCTGGGTTCAACCCCCAGTACTGGAGAAAAAAAAAAAAAGATTGTAGTATATATGTATGCTCTTGTTTGCATGTATTTGGATATGCTAATCCATTTCAGCTTTCTGAATTCCTTCTTTCCCTAGCTATTTTATATAAATAAAATGAATGATGTTAAATAAACAACACAGGAGGCCATTGCTCATGCTTCAGCACTGGACCCCAACAGACCAGGCTAAAAATCAAACTTAAACTGTCAAACTCATTGTTAAGTAACAAACCCAGAGAAGATGGCCGTTTTTCATCATGCCTGAGGAAAATGATCTTTTTCAGATTTTTATTTTTGTTGTCCTGGGGGTTGAACTCAGGCCTCATGCATGCTAGGCAAGTGCTCTACTACTGAGCTATACCCCTGTTGTTGTTGTTGTTGTTGTTGTTGTTGTTGCTGTTGTTGTCAGGTGCCCTCAAGTTGGGTCCAACTCACAGTGATTCTATGTACAACAGATGAAACGCTCCCTGACACTGTGCCATGCCCAGCACTATTATCAATGCTTCTCTGTTATTCATAGGGTTTTCAGTGGTGGATTGATTCGGGGATGGATTGCCAGGTCCTTCTCCCTAGCCTCCAGCACCTGGTGTTCCCAGGTGGTCTCCCATCCAAGGACTACCAGGCCAACCCTGCTTAGTTTCTGAGATCAGGCAGGATTGGCTGCCAGGGTGCTATGGCTGCAGATAATATCCCTAGTCCCATTGAACTGAAAAGTAATGGACCAATAACTTGGTAGAGGAAATACCATGAGGGTGGCAGGATATAAGAAGTTTGGTATGGTTATTGGATATGGCATTTAGCCAGATTTATGGAGAAAAAGTGGAGCAAAAAGGCACAGAAAATGATTGGAAAAATGTGCAGTATAAAGAGGAGAAAAGCTGCAGTTTGTCTAAGGTTACTGTGGACAGGACTGGGTTCAGGCAAGGAGGCTGTAATTGTTGAAGAGATTTGTTGTTCTTGTTGTTCCAGCCCCCTAGAGAAAAAACTCTTAAATAACATCTTTTAAAGACAACAATAGGAGAGATGGTGTGGAGGCACAGGAGTTGGCCAGATCCTCTCATCAAAGGCTCCAGGGTGTGAAATGAGAGTGTCTGAAAAGTGAATGCCTCCTGGATGCCCGGCTGCAATGGGGCCACCCATTGCAGGGGGGAATGGCTTCTCAGTCCTGCATACAGAGGATGAACCATTGCAGCTGTGGTTCTAAATGGTGAAGCTACTTCTCAAGCTAGCAGCAACCCTTAGCTTGTCCACATAATGCTGGTTTTGCAGACATGAAGTATGCAAGAGTTAGGGGGTTATAGCTGGGTGTAGTGGCGAACGCCTGTAATCCCAGCGGCTTGGGAGGTAGAAGCGGGAGGATCGCAAGTTCAAGACCAGAGGCAGTCTGAATAACTTAGTGGGACCCTGTCTCAAAAAGTTAAAAAAAAAATGGGCTGGGGGTGCAGCTCCGTTGTTCAGCACTTGCAAGGCATGCAGGCGTGAGACCCTAGGTTCAACCCCTAGTACTGCAAAAAAAAAAAAAAAAAAAAAAAAGAGTTAGGGGGTTGTGGAGGCTACCACCAAGGTTCCAGAAGATAAGTATCAAGCCCAGGCAGTATGTACCAGGGTCAGGTGCCCTGTGGAGAGCCCAGAAGGGCTGATGTGTGAAGCCTTGAGAGTGGAGCCCAAGCAGCAATGGAGACCCCAGGATATTAAATATGCCAGCAACTCGAAGTGACTGCCAAGGAAAGCTGCCAGCAAGAAATTGAGTCAATCTATGAGGGCTATGTGTGTTTCAAATGACAGGGCCAAAGGAGTGGAGCATCCAAAGCCTGTTCAAGCCTGGATTATACTAGATACCAAATGCCAGATGTACTAGATGCAGATTTGAATCAACAGGATTTGTGTGTCTAGTGGGACATCAGTCTTGCTATAGACTGATCTTTCCTCTCTGTGCTCCCATTCCTCCTTTTTGGAATGAAAATGCTTACTCTGTGCCACTGTATGTTAGAAGAATGTAACTTGGTTTGTTTGTTTGTTTGTTTTGCAGGGGCTCACAGCTAAGTTTGCCTTGAGACTTTTGAACATGGTTGAGACTGTTAAAAACTTTAAGGACTCTTGAAGATGGGTTGAATACATTTTGCTTTACAAGATGGCCATGACCTTTGGGAGCCAGTGGTGGAGTGTTATGGTTTGGATCTAAATGTCCTACCAGTATCATGTGTTTGAATGTTGAGTCCTCAGCTGCTAGCAATGTCCTGGGAAGTTATGGATCCTTGGGAGGTGGGATCTACGTTGGTGGAACAGAGTCACTTGGGGTGGCCCAATATTTCCTTCCATAAGTTTGCTTCAGTTGGTTTCTCTGCCACAGCAGCAACAAGCTGACTAATAAAAAGCAGGTCAGTGGTGTTGGGTCCTTGGAGGTTTTACACTGCCCCTGGGTCTGATAAGCTCCCTCTGCTCTTGATCAGCCATGATGTGAAAAACTCTCCTCTGCCATGTGCTCCTGCCACCTCCTCAGCAAGCCCACCCTACCAACACAGACTGAAACCGTTGGAACTATGAGCCAAGTCCATCTTCCCTCTTTTAAGTTGTTCTGTCAGGCATTTTGGTCACAACAATGTACAAGCTAACAAAAACAGGTGGAATCTTTGTGACCAATCTCAACTTACTGTCTTATCAAATCAAGTTCCATTTTTCCCACGAGGGATGGTGAGCTTCACAGACCCAAATTCACATGACTTTAGTGGCAGGGTGACAATTTGAAGCTAGCTTTCTGAGGCATTGATGACAGTTCAGACAGTAATAGCAACTTGCAAAGCACGCAGGCGCGAGGCCCTAGGTTCAACCCCCAGTACCTCAAAAAAAAAAAAAAAAAAGTTAGGGAGTAATATTTGTTGAACACATATTATGCACCAAGTGCTGTTCTATTGTGATACACAGATCATTACGTGCATAATTTAACCCTTATAATAATTCAAGGAAGTAGTTACTGAAGCAAGCTCTGACACTGATTCATTGACCTCTTCAACCCAGAAAATGTTTACAATTCAAACAGTACAAAGCTTTACATTCCTGAAAACATTGCCTTCTGAGATAGGCTACAAACGTGTGAGCTTCCAGGAAACCTGGAAATATAAACACTAAAGCTTGGCATCTTCAGATAAACCATGTCTTGTGTTCTATTAATTAAAGACAGGAGGCCTGGCGTGGTGGCGTACGCCTGTAATCCCAGGGGCTCGGGAGGCGGAGGCGGGAGGATCGCAAGTTCGAGACCAGAGGCAGTCTGCGTAATTTATCAAGACCCTGTCTCAAAAAAAAAAAAAAAAAAAAAAGGCTGGAGGCAGCAGCTCAGTGGTCCAGCACTTACAGAGCATGCAGGTGCAAGGCCCTGGGTTCAACCCCCAGTACCGCAAAAAAAAAAAAAAAAAAAAAAAAAAAAAAAGACAGGAATCTCTGGTGTTGAACAAAAAAGCATACAAACACTATCCAGTCAGAATTGATGGCTTCTGCATAATAACTTGAACTATCATTGTGGAATTTCAAAAGGAATAAGAGAAACCTGAGGCTTCTGGAGGTCTTTACTGTACCAGTGCCTTGACTTAGTGGAATCACTTCCAAAGACTGAGACCCCAACAAGGAAGCTCAGACATTTTATAGGTTCCGGGGGTGGGGGCAGCTTATAAAAGTGATAATGGCTTGAGAATAGACAAAATGAGGTTACAGAAGTGGGTAGAGGGTGGTCAGGTGGTCAGTTATCTCTCCCAACTTACAGGAAGAAAAGGGGAGGACATAAATGCCTCTAGGCTGGAACAAAAAGACTTACATTGTGGCAGCAAGCAGTTCTATCAAGCTGAAACAGCTCTGCTATTAGCAGGACTTATTAGATCATTAGTAAGAAACCAAAATGATCTAGACACATATCATTTGTAACAAGTTAAGCAACATTTAGCGGAACAAACTGTTTTAGTAAGGAACTACTGGCTTTCATAGGGAGAAGGGGAGTCTTTCTTTGGGAGCCTGCTTTATTTCTCCCTTTGATGGTTTTCATAAATGAATTTAATTAAAAGGATCATCATCATTAAAATATGGCCCCTTGTAAGTTGATGGCTCCTCATTTGGCAGGGTCTGATATTTAATTAGAGCTATTAGCAGGGTGGTGGTGTGTTTGTCTGGGAGACTCTTCACAGTGGTCCAGATGTTCTTAACAAGCAGAGGTAGGAGACAAGGCAGCATACGGCAGACTCCTATTATGGATAGAATCACACTTGTCAGTGTTTTAAAACCTCCAAGATTTGACATCAACATTTGGAAAGCGAGTCTAGGGACTACCCTTTTCAAGGCTGGACAGGGACAGCAACTTTTAAACAGGAATTAGGTAGATCGAATTTATCATATATCACTTTTCCTGGGCTAACACATGTTATTGTTGTTGTTAGGTGCCGTCAAGTTGTGTCTGACTCATAGCAACCCTTACAGGGTTTCCAATGGCTGATTGTTTCAGGATTGCCTCGGGAGTGAGGTTTAGTGCCTCGGGATTGCCATATCCTTCTCCCATTTTTGTAGTGCTGGGAATTGAACTCAGGACCTCAGAGACTGCAGAGCAGCGCTCTACCAACTGACCTAAATCCCAACCTGGACTAAGAAATAGTCTGTGGTTAATCTATTTTGGTAGATAACGTTCCTCACCTGGGTGTTTTGACATGGTAAGAGATTTAGGGCCTTAGTAGTATAGGTTATGATCTCGAGGATGGCTTGTACCCCGATAATGCAGTTGATCATGTAAATTGGGGTGCGGTATCCCCACCTGTTTTCCTCTACCCAGGTGGCTGTACCATAATACTGGATTATTTTTTAGGAGGCTATTTATCATCTTTTAAGTTTTTATTTTAATCTCAACATCTATTATTTACTTATTTTTGAACTTTTTAGTCCAGGATGGCCTTGATGAGTCTAGGGTAGTGTAAGCCTTGTGTGCTGTTATAGCTTGGCAACCCTCAAGGAGAATAATGATTGTGCCCTGGTGAGTGTAGAGGACTTTAGCTTGGCCTGAGAGAGTTTCATTTTTATCTTTTTATTTTTAGATTTTAAACCAAGTATCATAGGGTGAGGTCTTGTGGTCATAATACACGTATTGGAAATTTCCCAGGTTACAAATCGAATAAGCGGTCTGATTATAGTTATAGGTCCAATCACAGCTCCCCATACATTCATAGTAAGAATGAAACAATATGTAGCCAGGCGCGGTGGCGCACACCTGTAATCCCAGCAGCTTGGGAAGCAGAGGCAGGAGGATCGCAAGTTCGAGACCAGAGGCAGTCTGCATCACTTAGTGAGACCCTGTCTCAAAAACTAAAAAAATGGGCTGGGGGCGCAGCTCAGTGGTTCAGCACTTGCAGAGCATGCAAGCGTGAGGCCCTGGGTTCAATCCCCAGTACTGGAAAAAAAAAAAAAAAAAGGATGAAACAATATGGTTTTGGTTAATTTTTGTCCCTATTGTGTGAAGTTTATGTGTTGGAAGCGTCCTTCTAAGAGTATCCCTTCTACCTTATTTTAAGGGGTCATAACCAGGAGTCCACTTAACAGTTCACAGAGTGGGATCTCACATAGACTCATCCTCAAGCTCCTGCAGTGCACAGACCAGTTAGCTTCTGGTGGGACTACAGCACAGCTCTAGCAAGGGCTGAGCCTCTATCACCGAGTCCAGAGTCATCACAGCCTGGCCACCAAGGCAGTTTTCTTCCTGGGTAAAACTGTTCCCATCTGTAAAGTATTTAACATCTGAGTCTGTCAAGGGGTGGTTTAGGAGATCTCTGTGGTTTGAAAAGACCTTACCTTATCCATCGTTTCTACACAGTCATGGGGTGGGGGATACCAGGCTCAATTGTGAGTAGTATAGTTTGGTCTCACGACTCAGTTCTTTGCTTAGCCTCATGGCTGGAATGTGTTTTTAAGTTTAGCCTGAGTTTGCTATAGCTTTTTAGTAATCTCGATTTGAGCTCAAAAGTTTCTCATTGTCTTTTTAGACCCTGTGTTTTTTGTAGTCATGACTTTAGATAGGATGAGCCTGTTATAGTTTTTTTTTAGTGGCCTCCATTTCGCTCCTGTCACGTAGTCTGTGTAAGCTGTTCATCTCTGCCTGCAGTTTTAGACATCTGGCCTCCAAGGCCAGTCGGGTTTTTTCCTGGATACCTCTGCCTCACTGGGCTTGCTCCAGCTGTTTCCCTGCCTGACCTTCCTTATCTAAGTGTTCCTCTCTGTCTCAGCCTTGGATGGGAAACTGCATTTAGCAGATAGCTCTGGATTGAGGCTTTACTCTGGGTTGTTTCTTTAAAAAAATGTTCTTTCCTGTTTGGCTCCGCAGGGGAGGGGCATTTTTCTCCTCGCTTTTTAACAGAAACATTTTATAGTGGAGCCTTATCCAGTCCTCTTTATCTTGGGAATAAATAAATCAGCATTGATCTAATATGGTCAAAAAAATTTTTTAAACATATATCATTGTTTTCTTTTAAACTTATGTTTTCTAGGTACTATAAATCAAGATAAATAAAGTTTATAATCCCTCTAGCCTTTTACAGTTTATTATATACCCTTATGTTGAGAATATATATGTGTGTGTGTGTGTATAGTTGTTAGATACCCTCGAGTCGGTGTCTGACTCATAGCAACTCCATATACAACAGGCGAAACACTATTGTTAATGTGTCTCTGCTATTCATAGGGTTTTCAATGGCTAATTGTTTTTGGGAATGGATTAGTGGATCCTTCTCCCAAGCCTACAGCACCAGGTCTTCCCAGGCAGTCTCCCATCCAAGTACTAACCAGGCCTGATCCTGCTTAGCTTCCGAGATCTGACAGGATCGGACGCTACAGTGGTACGGCTGCAGGATATATACACACAACCAGATATTTTTATTTTAAGACAAAAATACTCTTATTTTTCTGCAGGTCTCAATTAACATAGAGCTCTGTGGTCATCTCAAGGAGTCATGTGGCATTTAGCCCACAAATCCCTCCATCTTTTGCAATTTCTGCCTGATATCTGTTTCTTTCTGTCTCTCGTAGTTGTTTTTTTTTTTTTTTTTCCTCTTTTTAGTCTTTTCGCCTCTGTGTAAACCTTGTTTCTCAGGGTCAGAGCCTCCCGAGTCTCTGTTTTATTTTTCCTCTGTTTTCATTCTATCTTGCAGTCCCTGTCCCTTGTCACGTACTCAGTCCCCTGTCCCTTGTCACGTACTCAGTCTCTTCTTCTCTCGCATACGCTTTTTTTTTTCTTGTATTTTTTTCTTTTTCTGTTGGCACGGGGGCCTCCCTTCCTGGGGTGAGGCTTTGAGCTTTTGTCTCGGGGAGGAAGCCCCAGATGTCTCCTTATCAGCGCCTGGCTCTTCAGGGGCTGTAATTAATCATGACAGCAGAGGATAAACGGGAAGGCATGGGGGAGGAAGTGTCTCCCTTGCCTCTTGTAGAATTGGTTTTATTTGGCTCTTTTTGACCTTTTTTTCCCTTTCTTTTTGCTTTCAGTTCTGCTCAAGCCACTTAATAAGCAGTCAGGCGGAAGGTCTGATCTGAAGTACATTTAGTTATGAATCTATTTATGGGAATTTAGGAGACTTGACTGCTCCCCATTCTGGGCATCACTCAATCCACATGGCCAATTATTTCTTATCTACAGTTCCCTCAGCCAGTCACCTGATGTTAAAAGAAGGCCATTTGATCTCATACAGTTTCCTTAGTTTCTGGGTATCAACTTTGCTCCAAAGTTCCCAGTATAACTCTTCTTTAAAAAAAAAAAAAAATCAGCCGGGTGCAGTGGTGCACGCCTGTAATCCCAGCAGCTCGGGAGGCGGAGGCAAGAGGATTGCAAGTTTGAGACCAGAGGCAGTCTGTGTAATTTAGCAAGACCCTGTCTCAAAAAGTAAAACAACAACAACAACAACAAAAGGGGGTGGGGCCAAGGGTGCAGCTCAGTTATCCAGCACTTGCAGAGCATGCAAGCACGAGGCCCTGGGTTCAACCCCTAGTACCACACACACAAAAAAATCACATATTCCAAAGGAGTCAGCTTAGACCCTTTACCATTTTTGCCTCCCTGGTTTGGCATGTCTCACACTCTCACTCTCATTCACTTTTGCTTCATTCGGTTAGAGCTTCCCTCAAACCTGACACACTACAGATGCCAGTCTTGGGGGGAGGTCACCACAAAATGATGTGTTACCCTGGCAAAACTCTGTACTTTACACTCAAACACCATTTATTCTAGTATTTACATTTGAGTGTCCCGCCATCCAATGGGGAGGTAATTTAACATTCCTACACCATGGACTCCCCCCACCAGTGGGAGAAGTCAGGACACTTCCCTATCCTGGTGAGGGGAAGTCAATCCCTGTGCAGACAACATCTTCCCTTGGCAATTGTCCAACTAAGACTATTAGTGTGATTTTGTGTGTTGATCAGAACCCCCCTTCCATCCTTATGGGATAGGTCCTGTCCCCTGGATACTGTTCAATCCAACATTTCTGCACCAAGGGGCTACCCCTCCTGGTGAGGGGAATTCAGATCCTAGTTCCTATACAGATAACAGTTTCCCTCAGCATTTCCTATGATCAAGACTACTAGAGTGCCTGTGGGGGTGATCAGATCCCCTCCTGTCCTTATGGGGTGGGTTCTTTCTCTGGGGGCCTTGGCCTTACCTTTCCTATAGTACATTATTCCTATAAGTTGTCCTGAAGTCTCACTGGTTCCATTTTGCTGTCAGGAGCAGAGGCATCAGACTATGGGGGCGGGGGGCTCCTTTCCCAGCCTAAGCCTCACCCGGTGGCACTTGAGGTCTCCAGCATCCCCCAGCTGGGCCCCCAGGCTCACAGGCAAAGGAAACAATAACCTGCCCTCTCCCATTCCCAGGACAATGCACCAAGTAAGTATGTTGTAGAATTCCAAAGGGAATAAGAGAGACCCGAGGCTTCAGGAGGACTTTATTGTACTGGTACATTGCCTTAATGGAATCACTTCCACAGACGTCCCCTAACAAAGGAAGTTCAGACTTTTTATAGGTCGGGAGCGAGGGGAGCAGTGGCTTACAAAAGTGATAATGGCATGAGAACAGACAAAGCAAGGTTACAGAAGCAGGTAGCGGGTGATCAGGCAGTCAGTTATCTCTCTCACAACTCACTGGAAGGGAAAGGGAGAACGGAAATTCCTCCCGGCTGGAACAAAAAGATATACATTGTATGTAGGGAGCAGTTCTGTTAAGCTGACAAGAACTCTGTTATGAACAGGATTTATTAGGTCATTTGCAAGAAACCAAAATGATTTAGACACATATTATTTGTAACAAGCAACCTTTGACTGAACAGCGTTTTAATAAGGAACTACTGGCTCTTATTGGGGGAGGCGGGGTCTTTCTTTGGGAGTCTGCTTTACTATGAGCACTAGGTTTGCTTTGCTTTGCTTTGCTTCGCTTTTATTGCAGTGCTGGGGATGAAACCCAGGGTTTTCCGGTGCCAGACAACTGCTTTATCACTGAGCTACACCCTGCGGCCCCACCACCTTCTCTTTTTATAGTCAGCTTCTCTGAAAGCCAGACTTTGCATGTTTTACATCAGAAGTAAATGCCTTGACTCAGCACTACAACGTCTACGTTTTTCCTTTGGCAGTACCAATGGCATCACCATATTCCACAAATTCTGGCACAGAGAAGTTTCATAACTTTCCTGAAGTCACTCAGGCTTGGAGAGAGCATCAGTAGCCTGTCCTCCTAAACCCTGCTTTAAACTTCCCAGCCAATGCTTGACTTGCAAGCACTGGCATCCCGGAAGTTCTTCTTTCCACATAATTTCTTAGCCCTTACTTTTTTTTCCTCCTACCTCTATCCTTGCCACTGGGCATAGAGAGGATAAACACTTGCGATCACCATTCATGGGAGCGTAAACTTTTAAGTAGGGGCACCAGACAAATGAACAGTGATAATATTGCAAGGTAAGCACATAATGGGCTGGGATTTAGCCCATTAAACTGACTGGAAGAGATCCATATTTGTGCCTATTCCCAAAAAAGGGGATCCAACTGAATGTGCAAACTATCGGACAATATCATTAATATCACACACCAGCAAAATTCTACTAAAGATCATTCAGAAGCGACTGCAGCAGTATATAGACAGGGAATTACCGGAAAATCAAGCTGGATTCAGAAGAGGGCGGGGAACTAGGGACATCATTGCTGATGTCAGGTGGATATTAGCTGAAAGCAGAGAATATCAGAAAGATGTCTATCTATGTTTTATTGACTATGCAAAAGCATTTGATTGTGTGGATCATAACAAATTATGGATAACACTTCAGAAAATGGGAATACCAGAACACCTAATTGTGCTCATGAGAAATCTGTACATGAACCAGGAGGCAG
>VMDO01001782.1:0-108181 GCA_007922755.1 Pedetes capensis
TGGGATACCTTCTCAAAGAATATGCCAACTGAATAACTAAACTAATCATGTAACCATGAAATCCTGCAGTTGGCAAATCTGTGTTCTTAGAACTTTTGATGGTGATTTGCTGTCTTATTTTTCATGTATCTCACTTTTAAATGAAAAACAACAGTCTCTTATGGAAATTCTCCATAATGAATAAGAGAGACTATAATAGCAGCATAGAAATTGAAGAGGTATGGTGAAAAGGTACAGCTCCAACACACTCTGTTCTCAAACTTAAACCAGGCAGTGTTTCTGATTATCTTCTGGTCCATGTGAAGATTCCTCCTGAGTACAATTAAGTGTTCTTGTATTCATATTCTTCACAATGTTAACCATAATTTGTTGTGATTCACACAGTCAAATAGCTTTACATAGTCAATAAAATATAGATGGACATCTTTCCAGCATTCTCTGATTTCAGCTAATATTCATCTGACATCAGCGATGATGTCTCTGGTACCACAGCCTCTTCTGAATCTGGCTCGACTTTCTGCCAGTTCTTTGTTAATATACTGCTGGCATTGCTTCTGAATGATCTTTAGCAAATTTTTATTTGCATGAGATATTAATGATATTGCTTAATAATTTCTGCATTCTGTTGGATCCCCTTTTTGGGGAATAGGCACAAATATGGATCTTGTCAAGTCAGTTGGCCAGACAGCTATTTTACAAATCTCTTGGCATAAACAAGTGAGCACCTCCAGAGCTGCATCAGTTTGTTGAAACATCTCAATTGGTATTCCATCAGTTACTGGAGCCTTGTGTTTTGCCAGTTCCTTCAAGGCAGCTTCCAGTTCTTCCTTCAGTACCACTGGTTCCTGATCATATGCAACCTCTTGAAATGGTTGGTCACCCAACTATTCTTTTTGGGGTAATCACACTGTGTATTCCTTCCATCTTCTTTTGATATTTCCTGCATTGTTTAATATTTTCCCTGTAGAATCCTTCACTATTGCGACTCCAGGCTTTAATTTGAATTGCATTGGGAAAAGCTGTTCAAACCTCAAAGAGGTTTGAACAGTAGAGATGTCACATTAAAGACCAAGATGCACCTGATGTATGCCATGGTATTTTCAGTTGTATTACATGCTTATGAAAGAAGGATGTTGCATAAGGGAGAAAAATCGAAGCTTTTGAATTATGGTGTTGCCGATGAATATTGAATATAACATGGCCTGCCAAAAGAAGCAAGGATAACTAGACTGTATCTTAAGTATTTTTGGACATTATCGGGGGGACCAATCCCTGGAAAGGACATCATGTTTGAGAGAGTGGCAGGTCAATGAAGAAAAGGAAGACGCTCAATTAGATGGATTTACACAGTATCTACAACAATAGGCTTAAATGTACAAAAGATTGTGTGCATGGTACAGTGTTGGGAAGTGTTTTGTTCTGTTGTACATAGGATTGCTATAAGTCAGATAGCGATGGCACCTAATGACAACAATTTCAGAATAAATAGTAGCATCAGCTGGAAATCATCAGGAAATAGCTTAAAAGGACACTGATTTGTGCCCTCGGAAGAATAAAATATTTCCTATGTAACAAATGTTATTTAAAAAGAAGTATTGGCCAGGTGGGCAGGGTGGCAGTACAAGCCTGTAATCCCAGAGAATTAGGAAGCAAAGTTTGGTGTTGCAGTACAGTGGTAGAGCACTTGCAAAGTATATGTGAAGCCCTGGGTTCAATCCTTAAGTATGGCAAAAATTAAATAATAAATGAATAAATAAATAAAATAAGAGTGACTAAGAGAGTGCTGAATTAAAAAAAAATCATGATCAAAATATAAATTTTAATAGGTTGGAAGATAAATTTGAATAGATCTTCTGGAAGGTAGAATAAAGATTGAAAGGGATTTAAAACATTAAGAAACTAAAGAACTTTGATCTAGAAGGCCCAACTTTCAACTAACATGTGTTCCAGGATGAAAGAATAAAGGAAATGGTGGGCATTAAATTATAAATGAATAATAATGAAAAAATTTCCAGAATTAAGGACACATATGTCTGGAATGGAAAGGTCTGGTGTGTGCCAGGACAACAGATAAAGACAATTGAGCAAGAAATATTGGGTCATCAATAATGAAAAGAAGTTCATAAAAACTTGTAAAAAGAAAATCAGGTCATGAACAGATGTCAGGGTGTCAGCAGTCAGGGCAGAATGCCTTTGAAATGTTGACAAAACTCACCGGGACCTAGAATTCAACTGCAATGAATGTGAGCCTGAGATGATACAGGGTTCAGATGAAGGGCTAGTGGTACCCAAATAGTCCACAGGAAAGATTCCTGGAGAAGCAATTTTAAAAGATATGTTTCATCCTCAATTTTGATCTTAAATATAGAAGCACAGGCAAGAATCAGGGCTAATCTAGGCATCATCTTGAGACTCTGTAGCTCCTAAAACCAAAGTTTCTGTGTTGCTAACACCATGGAGTCAGGGAATCAAGAGGCTGACCAAAGTTATAGGTCAGTCAGAATTTGTATTTCTGAAAAAAAGTGTGCTCTTTTCATCGTATAGTTGAACATAGGAGTCAGTGGGCAACAAGCCACAGGAAATAAAAGCCAAATTTGCATTCTGAAGCCAGTTTTGCTTATAACATTGTGTACCATCACCAAATTTTGCAGGTCATAAAAAGTGAGTGAGAATGAATGACCTTTTGCAATTAACTCATGGCATGACAAAGTAGAAAAATTATTTTCTTATTTTTATGCCTATTAAGTAACAATGGAATATACTAATAATCCATATTGAGGTGCTCTTAGATGCTAATTTTTACTTAAAAGGAATGAAACAAAAAGGAATCAAATTAAAAACAAAAACAAAAGGCCCTTATGGTGTGCTAGTATCCTTTTACAAAAGATACTGTTTATCATAGTATCCGATTCCCTCTTTTGCACTGGGGCTATTATACTATTAAATGGCTAAAGGATAAACTTAGGTAATAGTGGAGCTATAGTTCTTCCAAAAATAAGAGAAATAGCTACATGTGCCAAGAAAACTCACTTTGAACATTTCTTTTGTGCTCTGTCATTATTTGTTACTACCTGATTGGCAGTAGAAACTGCTTTCTTCTGATAGCATTTCAAGTCTGCTCTTCAGTTCTAGTATTGTCTTGACAACCAGGAAAAACAAATGAAGGAAACCTTTCCTTCACTTTACTTACAGAATATGTTGAGCTGTTCATAACATCAGTTTTACCCCCTAATTCTCCAGTCCACTTTAAAACTGGCTAAGGCTGATGCTAATGGATTAATGAATATGAAATAATTATAACAACCTTTCCTACTTAAAATAAGAAGAGTTTCCAGAAACAGTTACTAAATTTAGGCTGAGCCATTCAATTGGCTATTTCAGGGTTTCTCAACTCATTTCTGATGAGAATAGAGGGCTTTTCATTCACCCTAAGTGTTCTTTATTCATCTCATAAGAATTCATAATTGTTTACTATGTACAAAGCACTGTGCTGGTTACTCTGGAAGACATTACGTGGAGTGGGGATATCTGGTATTTTCCTTCAAGGAAGATGAAGGAATCTGTGGGAGTTAGGGGCAGGGGTATTTTCACAAGGAACTAGTAAATAGGAGGGGATCAAAAAACTAAGGATGACAAACTAAGTTGTTAATAAAGGGAGGGGGGCATAGTCCTGGTTTGTTTGGTAATTAGTGGAATGGGATGCATTCTTAGCCCTGCTCCCCTTTTCCTTGGAAGTCACTTTGAACTATAAATAGATGCTACTGGCAAAGGTCAAGTGGGCAATAAAACTTCAGAATCTGCTAGCTTACTAAGATTAATGTGTCATGGAGCAATATATAATGAGAAATTGCTGGCTAGCCAGGCCTGGTGGCACAGACACCTGTAATCCCAGTGACTCCGGGGACTGAGGGAAGGAAGATTAGAGAATTGAAGACCAGATGCAGCCTGCATATCTTAGTGAGACCCTGTCTCAAAATAAAAAATAAAAAAGGGCTGGTGTTGCATCAAAGTGGTAGAGCACTTTCCCAGCATGAGTGAAGCCCTGGGTTCAACTCCCAGGTGCTAGGGAAAAATTAAAAGATAAAAATAAAAACAAAAGAAATTGTTGACTCACTAAGACATGTCACTGTATTTCTAATGGGGAATTGTTCCTTATAGATGCCTCACATTTATTTCTCCTTTCTTTTGAAAGCAATACTCTGATTTCCTTTCTGGAATCTCTTTACAGTCAGGTGGAACCACTGTGGTGGACTCGGTCAGAGGAAGGTCTATGTGATTGATTGTGTGGGAGCTGCGAGAGAGATGCTGTCTTTTCCTGTTGGGGATGGAACCTGTAAAGGGGTAGTACTAGAAATAAGGAATTGGTGCTGTCTCCACATGGATGGAAACTAAGAATGAATCCAAAAGTGGAGAATTCAGATTCAGGACCCAAGGCAAACTAAATCTTCATAAAGAGTTCTAATTGAAACAGAATCCATCATCTAATTACTACAGCATGAGGACTAGGGATGTAGCTCAGTGACACAGTGCTTGCCTCACGTGTGCAAGGCTCCAGGTTCCATCCCTGGTACCACAAAAATAAAAGAAAACACACACACGTACAAAGACCAAAGAAAAAACTCATAGGAACCAGGACCTAGAATTCAACTGCAATGGATGTGAGCCTGAGATGATACAGGATTCAGATGAAGGGCTAGTGGTACCTAAACGGTCTACAGGAAAGATTCCTGGAGAAGCAATCTTAAAAGATATGTTTCGTCCTCAATTTTGATCTTAAATATAGAAGCACAAGCAAGAATCAGGGCTAATCTAGGCATCACCTTGAGACTCTGTAGCTCCTAAGACCAAAGTTTCTGTGTTGCTAACACCATGGAGTCAGGGAATGGAGGATAAAGACATCAACATACTATGATAGAGGAAACATATTCCAGGGTGCATTTTACCAAGTATGCATACAAGTGTGTAATGACTGCTTAAGGATGCATCATATTCCTTGGTATTATAATTCACAATGTCAAATTTTGCCCTTTAAGTCACTTGGAAGTATTCTTAAAAGAATGGGAGAAACAGAGTTGGCTGTTATTGAGGGGAAATTTGGGTAACTATAATGTGAAACTTTAAGACAGATTTTAAAAGAAAATTATTTTTCTCTTTTGTAAGTTGATATGGACCTGGAAAATGACCAAAATTGTGATTATTGACATATATATGTCAACAAGTGAAACCAACCAAACAGAAAAACATATCTGACAGATGAGGCAGTTCTTCTGACAGCCAAAAAGCAGAGCTTTACAAACTGTCTTGGGTTATGTATTTTGAGTGGCAATACGTCATGTTATTTCTGTTATCAAAACCACAGCAACATTTATCTTCCTGAAGAGAGTCCCTGCACTCTAGAAAAGTACAACGTCAAACGTCAGACTAGTACTGGGCATAATCACATCTGCAGAAGTGTGATCATCTAAGTTCCTGCTCACTAGATTTCAAAAATATCCAACCCTCCTACCACTTCCACTCTCTAAACACACAGACAAGCAAATCACAACGAAGTATAATCACTGAAGAAAACCATAATTTCTGAGAAAGAAAATCACTGAAGCAAACGTGCAAAAAGAAAAAAAAAGCATATTGTCTTAGAACAGAGCTTATTTCTTAAATATTATTTTTCTTCTAATGGATCATGCACAGGAGCAACCTATGAGCACTAATATGGTTTTTCTTAAGTTTTTGTTTGTTTCAATGACAAGACGACTTTAAAGTCAGTGATAAATGGTCACTGATAAAATCTTCCAGATGTTACTACTTTCAAGGAAGGGTCAATTACAAGCTTCATCTCTCTCCTTTTAATGATATCCTTTAATGATCCCCTTCCTCCCTCAGAAAATTAAGTCACAAAAACAACTAAGGCTGAGAATGACCTGGTAATCCTGGTAATCACATTGCAATGATAGACAAGAAGATCAAAGTACAGGTGCACGGAGAAATGGTGGTTTACATCTTATCATAAAATGTGAATGTGCTACTAAATGGAGACCAAAAGTGCTTATAGCTTCCAAATTTCCAAATTCCAATATATATTTTTTAATTCTATGGTTTCCTAGATTAATAACCTTCCATCAGTTTTCCCCTCCCAATTTCTACTAAATGTTAGCACTCCATTACATTCTGTAGCTCTTTCCGTATATCCAATAACTGACTGATTTAAAAAATATGGGTAATTATGCTGAAATGATAATTGCACTAAGGAGTTCCAAAGCTAGTTATTAAGCAATTGTCTCCAATATTGCAAAGAGAAAATCTAGTGATGGAAAATTAAAGATAATCCAATGTTAGTATATTAGAAAGTAAATTACTCAGGTAGTAGGGGCTTCAAAAGAGGGAGGTTTATTTTTGTTTCATATTAAGAAAGAGCAGAAACAGATCAAGGCTGGAAAGAGAATACTAGCCTCTTCTTATCTTTCTACACCCCCATCTTAACATATACTTCTACTCTCAAGGCCATTCAGATTGCAGGATGGCTACAGATGCTCCAGCCATCATTTATACCAGGAGTGTGCAAGGTTTTGGTTTCTCTGGACCACACTGAGTAAAGATGAGTTGTCTTGGGCTGCACATAAATTATATTATATAGTTAGTGCATATACATAATCAAGGGGATCAAGAAGAAGGTAAATGCTAAAATAGACATAATGTCAAAAGATCTTGTGGGGCCACATTACTGGCTGTCCTAGGCTACATGTGGCCCACAGGCCATGGGTTGAACATGCCTGAAACATTCCCATGTCAATATCACAAGAAGAGGAGCAAAAATAAAAGTTCTTTTAGTCAGAAACTCCTTCTGCTTAGGTTTCAACATCTGTACCTGCCTCTAAGTGAGTCTAAGGCCAGCAGCTGTACCACTGTGGTGTCTGATCCTGTCAGATCTTGGAAGCTAAGCAGGGTTGGGCCTTGTTAGTACTTGGATGGGAGACTGCCTGGGAACACCAAGTGCTATAGGCTTGGGAGAATGCCCTGGCAACCCACTTCCAAAAAACAATCAGCCATTGGAAACCCTCTGAATAGCAGAGAAGCAATAACAATGGTGTTTCTCCTATTGTACATAGGGTTGCTTTGAGTCAGACACCGACACCATGGTAGTACCTAACAACAACAGAAGGGAGTCTGAAGAAATACAGTCATTTTGCTAGGCAGATGTCACCCAATATGATTAAGATGCACTTAGTAACCTCAGTTATATTGGTTACTAAATGAACAAATCAGTGAAAGATATTAAGTTAGTACCAGCAGTCTTTTGTCACAGCATAGAAGCACTAATTTTTCAGTGTTGATGGGAATTTGATCTATTACTTACAGGTAGAAAAACTGAGACCAAAAATATTAATAAGTTTTCTCCAAACTACAAATCAAAGAAGGTATGCAAACAAAGTAGGAACAAAATTTAGGCCCTTGATCTCTCAGTAAAGACCCAGTTCTATAGAGAAAGGAAACTTCAATGAGGACAGCCCAGGAAATTCAGCTAACCAACATGAATAATGACACATCTTTCAACCTGGGCCAGACCTCATGACTCACACTTCAAGTTTTACTATCATAACTGCTCACAAACTGTAACATCTACCCTCTTTGGTTATAAAGTGAGACTCACCATATTTACCACAAGTCATGTACTTGTTTATATGGCTACTAAATTACCAACAAAAGGAGAGATGTGCTGTATAACCCGGCAGTATGAGTTACTGTTTGTAGAAGAACAGAATGTTCCTCATTCATGGGCAAAAGTTGGCACTTGAATTTCATGAGTGACTCTAGGCCTTTTATGGTGACCTTGTCAGCACTCACAAACACATTATTATGGTGGCTCCTGAAACTGACATTCTCAAAATAGTGCCCAGCATTATACAAAAGAGGTTTGAAGTTTTGCAGGCATTTTATCTTTTAAGGCATTGCTGTTATTTTCTTATCTTTTCTTTGAGTATGGTCAACACTTCCTTAGACTGCCTTTTTAGCAGCATCCTTAACCCCCCACAGTTCCTGATAATAATTCACATACTGTGTACTTCTTAAGCACTTGGAACTACTTCCAATGGCTCCATTGATCCTCTTCTCACCCCTGCTCATGACTGAGAATACTTGAGTGATTTCTCAAAGATACACAACATGGTAAGGCACATTTATACCTCTTTGGCGGTGCACCTCTTTCTATATACATAAATTTTTTAGAAGGTATCCCAAGCTGCACTAATACATAGTCCTTTTCCATGTCACTCATTCCATTTGTACCCTACACACTATAATCTACTCAGAAATAGAAACCACTTCTTCCATGTGTCTATGACTTTGTACAAGCTGATACTTCTATCTGAAATGCTCTTTCTTCTTTTGGTTATGGAGAGATTCCAAATGGCCTCCAAGATGTAGGGCAATTATTATCTGTGAAAAGCAATGTTGCAAATATTTAGGATTTTCTACAAGACAGCGAAGCATATACCACAAACTTGAACATTACTCTACATATAATTCTGTTATCACACCTATTGTATTGAATTTGAAAACTTTCTCAATGTAGAAAGTACATTAATTTTATTTCAAGTCCAGGTTCTGATGCACAGGTTTGCAGAATGAATGAGTATCAGTTTTTCTAAGTAAATCTGAATAATTTTTTTGAGAATCTAACTGTTTTCCATAATAGATCTTGTCTCACTTGATTACATGTCCATAGAGGCTGGCATAATACTTAGATGGAAATATTGTCATATCCCTTTTGCTTTTTTGGTTAATCACTAGAGCCTGGAACTACCCTTTCAGTAGGAAATCGAGTCTGTCTCTCCTTGAGAACTCTCCTTCCTTCAAATTGTCTAAGAAACTCAGGGATTAATCATTCTAAAGTAGAATCTTATTCTAAACTTCTGGTGTACACAGGATGGCCAATTAATATGAAACATTTTTTTGTGCTTGTCATGTAGTATCACAGGTGAACCCTGGTCTTGCTTAGTCCCATGTCCTTCTTGGCTCAGGTCTCCCACACTTCCAGGATGGCCCAGTCTTGAACCCCAAGATTACAGCTCTTTGATTCTACTTTTATTTGTTCCACGAAAATCTTCTCTACTCAGCAACCTTAGGAGCTTTTGTTGAGCTGCCAGCCCAGCTTTCCCTTGCCCCTGAGGTATTAACCTGTTGAAGGTCTATTATATCATCAGTCTCTCCTGACAATATACCAGACAACCCCTATGATCCATTTTAATGAGATTCTCTGACTTCTAATGCAGGGAGAAAGTTGAAGGAGGGTTTAGTCTCTGCTCCCAGTAGACTCCTGAAATTCTTGGGTAATGAGGTCCACTCTCTCCTCAAATTGTACCATGAGGAGGGGCAGCTTCTTGTTATACTCTTTGCCCAGGGAAAGATACGATTGCAGGCACAACATTTACCTACTTATGGGAGTCCACTTAGTGATTTTTCTTAAAATCACAAATATCTGAATCACAAATAGATTTTCCAATAATGGAGTTAGAAATGGAGAGTACAGACTTAGAATTTCAGCCTCCCCAGGCACTCTTTCACGTATTCATGAAATGCTTATTGAAATTAAGTCACATTATATATTAATAAAATTATTTTTGTAAAATGTTTAAGGAGATTGAAGTGTCAACAATCCTGATTTGATAATTGCACATTGTATGTATGAACTGAATTATCACTCTGTACTGCATAAATATGTGCAATACTACTAAATAAAAAAGATTAAATTTTAAAAAGAAAGAAATTAAGTCATTTTTTCCAAAACTCTTTTACTTTAGGACATAAATTTATATCACAAAGACAAAGTGGGATTATGACAGTAGAAAGACTCTTGTCCTAAATGTCCTTTCCTGACAGGCAAAGTCCGTTAATTAACTACAAAACAATAACAATAACAACAAGTATGTGGCCCTACCGACCCAGTAAGAAAACAAAAAGAGATTCATTTCTAGGGACTCTAGCATTGCAGGGTCACATTTTAGTAGGAGAGGATGAATATAATAATAATAAATATCAATTGCATAACAGACCCAGCCCTAGGTTACAGTGCCAGCAGTGTTGTTTCCACTAAGAATTGGAAAGGCTTATAATTGACCTTATGTTTGTTGAAAGATTAAAGGAATCTTTCCTTTGAATATATCCATCTAGTTGAGCTTCAAATACAACATAATCCAGGACAGACTACACCAAATTGAGGCTTACTCTTTTTGAACTGTAATGACTCTGAAAATGTATATGTTTTCTCCACATTTTTAATGCCTCTGCACTGTAAAAATGAGACGACATGGCAATCCACTCCCAAAGCAACTCCCAAAACAGTCAGCCATTGAAAATCCTATGAATAGCAGAGAAGTACTGACATAGTGCTGGGCATGGCAGTGTTGGGGAGTGTTTTATTCTGTTGTACATAGGGTTGCTTCCTAACTCTATGGTACCTAACAACAACAACAACAACAACAACAACAACAAAATCTAGTTGTGTCTTATAATCAATGGTTGATTGTTGAATATGATGAAATAAAGTAACTAATCATCTATTTAATTGTCAAATATTTTAGAAATGTAAATATAGATAACCTAGAAACTGCCAAACTCAAGTTCTAACCCCAGGATCAGGATGTGACCCTGTTTTTCTATGAGAATGTTAAAGCAGAGACATAAGACAATAGCCATGACCCTTCATAGGAGAGAAAACTGTTAGCTAAAGATAACAGTAGAACTCAGTCATTCTCCCATATAGTAGTCCAACAGTAGCAGCAGCACTTAGGAACTGGTTTCACGTATAAAATTTTCTGGACTCACCCCCAAAAGCCATCAGAATCCTTGGGGTATAGGGCTTCATAATCTCTGTTTCAACAAGGAGTTTGGGCAAGGGCTTGAGAACCACTCATAAAATAGTTAGACAAACAAGACACGGGAGGGAGTGCATTTGGCATATCTGGGAGACTTTCAGCATCCCAACATTTTAGCACATTGTAAGGTGACCATAATAGGAGGAAGGGTCTCAATACCCAATACAAGCAAACACTTAAAACCCCATCAGTTCATAGTTTTTGACTCCATAAATGCCAAATCGGCTTCTAACTAGGAGTTTGATTTCCAAGTGGCTGAACTACAAGAAAAGAATGATCAGGCCAATATGGTATTCTATCTGCTTTTCAATATATTTTTCACTGTGAGTTACTTAATGTTCTTGTATCTGTGCTATGTCCATGAGTTCTGAGTATTAGTAATATACCCAGTATAATTGTGCTCTGAGAAAATCAAATTTCTATACCTGGGAAACCAAAGGTCAGTCTCTGTAATTTGTATATATTATGAAGACACAGCTCAAAAGAGTTTACTACATATCCAAAACACTTAAATGGACAATTTACCAGGTCAAAAGACATGAAGAATTAAGGACAATTAGGTCAAGATTGCAAACTGGCATTCTTCAGGCTAGATCTGGCCCACAGATGTGGTTTGTTTGGCCCACACACATTGCTTAAAAATTGTGAAATTGAACATAAAATTCTGGATTTATTCCTGTCTTTAAAAAGCTAAAGGTTTGACAATAGAGAGGCCCACTTGGCACTTCAGACTAGCCTGAAGCTGAGCACAAGTTACCTCCTTCAGAGAGGCTGCACCTTCTAGTTCATGATGGTCCCTAGGCCTCCTCACTATCTTATAGTCAACAAGCTTTACTCTTATAATACTTACCTAGCTATGACACATTTGAGTTGGAGGACCACAGTCCTATGTAACTATTTTTTTTATGAAATTGGCAATCTATTTTCATGAAAGTATTTTCATGGACATAGATAACTGTTCTGATTCAAATAAAATGAAAATACTCAGTGAATTAACACTACTTCAATTTTAGATTGCTATAGCTTTTTGTGTGCATGTGGGAATAGGGGTGTAGAGGCGAGGTATTTTCCAAACAGACAGAAGTGTGGGACAAAGGATACTGAGTAGAGCAGAAAGAATACCAGACTGGGTCTCTAATATAGGTTTGGGTCTGCCACTTATTAAATGTAAAATTATCCCTGAGCCTTGGTTTACATATCTCTTATATGGAAATAATACTTACCTCACACAGGAGTTACTGTGATGGTTAGATAATATAGGCTCAAGTCGATTACCTGATAACCTCATAGAACATCAAAAATGTCAGCTGAATTAAATTTTGATGACTTGGATACCTGCATTTTACTTTAGAAATTATATGGAACAAACAAAGCAACAACAACAAAACATTTTGGGAAAAATGACCCTTCAGCAATCTTACTTTGTGATGAGATAAAGGAAGTAGCATTTACTGAATGCAAACTATGATACAGGTGCTATGATGGGTACAATACATACATTGTCTCATGGAACCCTCACAGCAAGGCCATGAATTAATACTATCCCTCTTTTACAAATTAAAAACCAGAATTCAAAAATCTAGGTAATTTACCCAAGCTCACACAGATGTGTTGATAACCAGGGTCCATCTTACTCTAAAGCCCTTACATGTGATTACTTTAGTGTGTCTAGCCTGACTGATTATAAGTATCACTTGAGCTCCTAGTTAAAAATACAAGTTCTTCTATTCCTTCCCAAGCTTGCTCCTTCAGAATCTAAGGCTGGTACCCTTGCAATCTGCGAGTTTTATCAAGAGTTTCCAGAACAGTCTCAATAATAGCAAAGAAAATGTTTGGGAAGCCTAATATAATGTAAAAATAAGCAGAAAAAGAACTGCTTTGCATTGTATTCAGTGGAAGAAAGGAAAGAAGAAAGAACAGTAGGAAGAGAGGGAGGACCAAGAAGGGAAGAAAAGTGGAGGAGAAAAGAAGAGAGGAAAAAGGGAGGGAGGAAAGAAGGAAGGAAGGAAAGGAAAGGAGATAAGTAGAGAAAAAGGGAGGGAGAAAAAGACCCTGGACGTAATGTCTACACTGCAGCATTCTCAGGATCATGTGAATGCCCTTACTAGATGGATGCTTTCTTTCTGACTGCACCCAGACTGTTTACTGCAAACCTAAGGAACCAGCCAACAGGAAGCTCAGCTTGCCACTGCAGAGGAGTGAAGCCCTTTGAACTGCAGGCCTCTTGTACACCCAAATTACATACTGTGATACACATAGTATTTGAGCTGTTCCGCAATACGGAAGCCAATTATTCTTGGCACATACTTCTGTCGTGCTATCCAAATCACCATCCCTCACATGTGGAACTGTGCCACATCAAACGCACCAAGTCATATATTCCTTAAACTCTCTGAGATGAAAGTCAAACGCTGGAGAAAAAGATAGTTTGGTACTCACACTGCATAGCTCAGCTTCGTATTGCTGTCTGTGTTACGAAAAACAGGGACAGCAAAATTCTTCCCAAAGAGTTTTGCAGGGAGTAAACTGAATTTTTTCAAGGTAATTTAACAAAAAACATTGCAATTTTGAATTTTAGTAAAAGCTATTTCATTTATAGTTTTTATCTTTCCTTCTTACAAGTAAAAATTATTGTAGAAGGGAATAAGCCATTTTAAAAAATGCTCCCTATATTACCCCTCCTTGACAGCAGTACTTCAGGATTACAGCATGCCTGTGTTTATCCACATGTGTGTGGTGGTGGTCAGGCATAAGAGAACTAAGAAAAGGACTAGTGCCAAAAGGCTAACAGGGTGAACCCCTGGACTTTATCTTTGGTTTAGAAAGGACATAGTACAGCGTTTCTCAATGTTTTTACCCTAGAAAGTAGTAACAAATTCATAGGGATTAAGTGAAGTATGGATGCTTGAGAAGCTCTGGCAAGGAGACTTTGTAAATCTGGAGCATTTAAGTGATCTGTTCATGCATGATAAATTAGGGGAAGCAGAGAGTAAGAAAAGTCAGGCTTCAGAGCACTTCTGGTCTACCAAGGCCATGCAAGAAGAGCTGTAGAGTACTGCTCAGTAGCCAAGTGGGCCTCCGCTGAGCTGATGCTCCAGCCAATGCCACGCTGGCTTCGGGAGCTGGCATGTGTCTTAGCTTGTTGGTCTGACCTTATATTTAACTCTTTCTGACAATTCTTGGCTTGTTGGATCTGTAGAGAGTGCAAGAGACAAGAGTGGAGTATCCTTCTTAGAGACCAGAAGGAGCTAAATAAAACTGTCTACTATCTCTCAGGGTCAAATTATGAGATCAGTCCAGAGTCATAAAAAGTCATGTCCAAAAGACTGCCAAGCTGGACCGTGACAGTAACTGTTAAGGGTGTTAACCTATCTGGAAAAAGAACATTTGCATTAGAGGAAGGTTGTGCAGGAAGGAAATCAGAGGAAAAGAATATTTGACTTGTGCTTCCTAGGGGAAAGGCAGTGGCAAGGGATGTTCCCATCCACCTTAGAAGGATATCTCTGTAGCTCATATGCATGTCCTAGGTCCTCAAAAGCAGGGCCAGTTAACGTTCTGATCACATGTAACCCTGTCTACTCTAAATACACACTAGTTAACAATTTAGCTTTCTGAACATACCCCCAGGGGGGAAAGAATGCACTGGTGAGGCCAAATAACTCTATACCTTTTAAGGAATGAGCTGATATTGTGGTATTTGAGGTTCTTGTGAACTTTGAGAGTGGGAGTCCACATACTTCCAGGCTGTAACAAGATCACCTTTTTGAGATTGCATAGCTGAGGGGTATACCATGGAGTATAGATAATTCACCAAGGGAAATACTATATTAAAAATGGGGTGACCAAATGTTCTTCTATGTAACCCCTACAACACTATCTCCATACCATTTTTACCTTAAGATTTCTTCAAGTGTAGTAGCTATAGCAGTTATGCAGCACCACTGTAGTTAACTTTTCTTGAATGTTGCCCAGGAGGTAGGTATTGTTCCAAGCATCATGTGGGCTGTCTCATTTAATCCACACATCAAAGGTGGTGTTATTATTATCTCTTTTTTACTGCTATAGAAACTAAGGTTAGGAGGCACAAGGTCTTCCAGTTAGTAAATGACATGGCTGGGATTCAGAAGAGTGTAATTCCAGGGCTGGCACCTTTAACCAGTAAATGATGTTGCTTACTATTGATATCTCTACAGCCAGGAATGTCTGAGATATGAAAAAGCCCATTTGTTTCCAAAATGTGGGTTATGAAGTTCATATTCTTTAAAGGGATAAGAAGGACAAATGGCCTCTACTTGTATACCTGGATAATTGATATTCTTTTGTGCCTCACAGGACTTCTATGTTTTTTCCTCTGACTTATCTGATACTCTACTCCCTGCATGAAATCCTTTCTTTTCTCAGTCTGGCTTTTTGTGGGCTCACACGGGATAGTTCTTCCAGATTTTCAACTTGTTTTGATTTGCCTCCTTCCAAATTTTGACTATGGAGGCATGAACCTGGGAATGTAGAATGGTGAGCCAAATGCAGGTTCTTTCACTGGAGAAACTTCTGATAGCTTGCTAAGGAGATATCAGAAAGCTTCTTGGGATCTCACTTTCAAATAGGTTCTTGTCCCCTTGGATAACTCCTATTGTGAACTTCCCTGTTATAGGACTGGCTATTTATATAAACTTCAATTCTTAACTATGACCTTTTCATTGGTCATCTTTTCTTTTAAAAATACTTATTTAAGTGCAGGATGTCTGAATACATTCTCCACCTATATTTTTCTATTCTAATTTCAGAGGGAATTAGGCAGAGACCAAGAATCAAAGGGCTGATGTCACTGGTGTTCTTGATCCTCTAACTGAAACTTCTGGCTGGGTAGGTAGCTTTGGCAATTAGAACAGGCTCTTAATGGGAAACCAATGAATCCAAGTCATCTTTATAAGAGAAACTGAGTGGGCCAATCGTATATTTATTTAAAAACCTGCTTAGAACCTAACATAACTGAAGTGCATATATACATATATATATAATCAATGACACAAACAGACAAAGACCCTTGCCCATAAGTGGCTCACAGTCTAGTAAAGGAGAAAGACAATAAGTAATAAATCAAGTAAATTATGTGTTAGAAGGAAAGATATGCTATGAAATAAATGTATAGTAGAACAGGGATGGGGAATAGGGGTGATATGGAATGCAGTTGATTATGGAATCATCAGGATGGTCTCACAGGAGAAGATGATACATAAGCAAAGACCTGAAGAAAGCAAGGGAATTGGCCTGAAGATATTGAAGGAAAAGGCCTTCTATTCAGTGCCAAGCTCTGAAGATGAAAGTGTACTGATATGCTTGAAGATCAGCAAGGGGGCAAGAGTGGCTGGAGCAGAGTGAAGGAGAGGAAGAGAGTGAGAAAGAAGGCCAGTGATGAATCAGATGCTAAATCAAATTGGACATTATGGGCCACAATAAGCACTTTGAACTTTGAGGGAAATGGGGAGCTACTAAAAGGTGGGGAGCAGGATGACAGGATCTGCATTGCCTGCTCTCTCTTTTAGTAGACTAAAGTACAGCAGGGCTGGGATTTAGCTCAGTTGGTAGAGTGCCACTCTCCAGTCTCTGAGGTTCCAGCTTCCATACCCAGGATGGCAAAAATGGGAGAAGGATGTGGCAATCCACTCCCATGACAATCCCAAAACAATCAGTCATTGAAAACCCTATGAGGGTCGCTATGAATTGGACATAACTGAACGGGCACCTAACAACAACAACAAAGTGCAGCAGGAGAGGAAACAGGGTTGCAACCATCTAAGCCAGGGAAGATGGTGTCTTACACCAGGGTAGTGACTACAGAGTTGGTGAGAAGGACTTGGGCTCTGCATATGTCCTGAGAACTAGGCATCAGGAGTTCTGATATATTTGGATGTCAGATATAATAAAAAAAAATGGGGGGTTTTTAAGAGGGATATTGTCAAACTTTGGCTTGAACAACTGAGCTGGAGAAACTATATTTAGAGAAAATTGTGTAGGGAGTGATGGGGGAAATTTGGGGTTCAACTTTCATCCTTATCCCTCTCTCCTTTCTTTCCTTCATTCCTCCTTTTCCTGCTCTTTCCCTCCTTCCCTCTTTGTTCTCTTCCTTCTACACTTCTTCATTCCCTTCTTTTGTTGTTTCCATACACACCTACCAATACCAGATATTATACATAGGGATACAGGAGACAGAAGGCATTGTCATCAGCAACAGAGTATGAATAAAATCAGGAAGAGATGTAGAGTCTACAATAGGAACCTCCCACACTCTATTATTCTCCTTTAAAAAATTAGATCCTTGTATTAGCTGATTGAGCTGGTGTTTAGGTCAGTTGGTAGAGTGCTTGCTCTTCATGCTCTAAGGCTCTGGATTCTATCCCTAGCACTGCAAAAAGTAAAATAAATAGATAAATGAATGAATAAATGAATAAATAAATAAATAAATAAATAAATGAAAAATGGAAGAAGGACATAGCAGCCCACTCCCCAAATAATCCTGAAACAATTAGCCATTGAAAACCCTATATAGGGTTGCTATGAGTCTTATCCAACTTGAGGGCACCTAACAACAACATTAGCTGATTAGAATAAGTCACATTTTAAACGATAATTTTAGAAACATACCAATACTTCTACACTAATTCTACTTCAAAAAAGCATGTTATAACTAAATTTAGAGTTTCATTGTTAAATCAGACGTATATATTTTTGTCCACTAAAGCATCAAAAACAAACCAACGAGAATAATCACTAATGTGAATGAAGCATTCATTAGTTTCTGATAGGAATGGTATCTTTTTGTTTCTGTATTAGCTTACCTGCAGCCATACCACTGTGGCATCTGATCCCATCAGATCATGGAAGCTAAGCAGGTTTGGGTCTGGTTAGTACTTAGATGAGAGACTTCCTGGGAATACCAGGTGCTGTAGGCTTGGGAGAAGGACCCAGCAACCCACTCCCAAGAAATAATCAGCCATTGAAAAACCTTCTCAATAGCAGAGAAGCACTAACAATAGTGTTTTGCCTATTGTGTATAGGGTCACTATGAGTCCGATACCAACTCCATGGTACCCAACAACAACATCCACTAGCTTGGTTGGTAGAGTGCTGCTCTGTGCTCTGTGAGGCCCTGGGTTTGATCACCAGCACCACAAAAATGGGAGAAGGACATGGCAATTCACTCCTGAAGCAATCCCTAATCAGCCATCAACTGTGAATAGCAGAGAAGTGCTAACATAGTGTTAGTACTCTACAGTATTGGGCAGCTTTTCTTTCTGCTGTACATTGCATCATTGAGTCAGACTCAACAGCACCAAACAACAGCAACATCATCAACAAATCCACTAACCATTAAGGTTTTAGACAAGTCAGTTAACTAGCAATATCATTTCTTCATTTTATTCTAAGAAAGGTCAAGCTAAGCGGGACACTCTGGTAGAAGGGATTTCCTAAGGTACAACAAAACCAGATTACCATTGTATTAAGAGATTAATCTTTGAAACAGATTGCCTAGCTTGTCTTCTGCCACTCATTCTTATTATTTGCAGGACTCTGGACTACATCTTAAAACCTCTCTGTGCCTCAGTTTTTTACAACTGTAAAATAATATCAATAATGTATCTAGTCACAGATTTATGGTGAGGATTATGCAAATTCCTTAGGGTAATGCCACCCATGGTAAGCAGTCAGGAAAGGCCACTGCTATTGTGATATTCTGACACTGAGTGTAATTAGGCTGCTATTGCTGCCCCCATACAGTAGGGGATTCTTTCCTCTTTCCTAGGAGCTTATTTTTACATTTAATATAATTTTTAAAATTTTTCACTTGCAAGATTCATTTATATTTTAAGGAAAAAGCAAGGAGGGAAAGAAAGTTGCAAAGATGTCATAAAGGCTTAACACCATTGGTTAAATAAAAGTTATAAAAATTACAAAAATCATTTTTTATGAAATCCACATTGAGGTAGAAAAATGTTCATTTCTTTTGTTACATGGGAAAAATAAAGAAAAATTATATGTATACCATCATTTGGAAAGCTTGGAACCACATGACCCAAGTTTGTATGAATCATCACTAAAATATGGACATACATTTCTTTGGGTGATGACGTGCATTATCTTTAGTGGGTGAATATTGTGAACATCTATTTTGGGTACTCAGAGATCTCATTTACTTCCTTCCTGTTACAGATCTATGTTCCAAGAGAAAACTGATACTAGTAGAGTTGTGAGTTGAAGTTTTGATAGGATGTACACTGCAGTTAATAATTAAATATGTTGTTGGACAATTTTACCATAGTCTTCCGTAAGCCATAATCTATGATTACATAAACAATTAAGAGTACTTTTAGGAATAACTTTGCAACAATTTTGGTTCTGTTTAGATCCCAATAAAATAATTCCACAATATTTTGACAGATTGATATTTACTATTGGAAAATACTTTTCTTATCACAGAGTTGGTAGATTAATGTTTGCTATATTCCAAATTAGTAAGTATATTTGTGTAAAAGTACAGGAAATAAAATGAGAACCCTTGTCCAATTTCATCAGTAACATGCTTTTAGCATCCATAGTACTGAGATGTATTATACTATCCTTTTTTTGTATAAGCATTTTAGAGAAATTGAAATGGCTTGGGGCATATAATTCTCCATCATATAATCAAGATAAACCAGAAGGAATGATGTTCAGATAGTTCGTTCCTTAGATTTCTAAAATATATATGCGATAGGTAGTTTACCTTATATGATGAGGGTGCAAAGTGATTTTTTGCCTTCTTACTCTGGTTTACCAAACTTACACAGTTCAGACCTCCACAGGCTGGTTTCAAACACAACATTTGCCAAAAAACATGTGCAAATGTGTTCCATGACATCTAGATACCTAGGTATGTACATTTTAATATGTTACCTTTCTTTTTACACTCTGGAAGCTTTTAAAATCAGCATAACTATAATAAAAAGAGCCCACAACGCTCTATTGAGTTGCAAAGCAATGTGCATTGGAAACACCC
This sequence comes from Pedetes capensis, assembly GCA_007922755.1. NCBI lineage: Eukaryota > Metazoa > Chordata > Mammalia > Rodentia > Pedetidae > Pedetes > Pedetes capensis. The sequence continues at coordinate 19,903 of VMDO01001782.1, forward strand.
CTCAGAGTTTTAAGAGGGTCAAAAGGAAGATGCTTTGCATGTACTCCATGGATGCCGGAATTCTGGTGAAAGGAGATACCAACCCAGAGCTGCTTGGATGATGACTCTGCAGCCAGGCAGAGGAGGGGAGGATGACTGGTGAGCTGGACTGGCAGGCAGAGAGGCAGGGAGGTGGGGGGACGTGACAAAGTAGAAGGGCAGAAAAGGCAACAAGAACAAGAAAGGTTTCAGATGCACTGTGGAGATAGACCTAACCCAAGTTTCCATACTTCAAACAAGTTTTTAAAACACTCAAAGAAACAAGGCAGTTTTCTGTAAGATGAGAGGTTGTTAGAGGTACCTGGTTTTAAATAATTAACAGTTGATAATTATTCAATGTAATTATTAGCAATAATAATGGTAAGACTAAATATCAACAAAATTACTTTCTAGCACATAGGGTCTCCATGTGCCAACTCTTTCTCTGAACTTAATTTCTCCACATTGAACCATCATTTTTTTTCTGGTTTCTCAGTGCCTGTACCCAGTATTCTGGGACATAGTAGTACTCAGAACATAGTAGTTATAAAATTCCAAGCTTGCTGGTGAGTAGCATACTCTCATTTATACAAGCCAGGCCTCTGCAAATTACTCTATGCTAGGTTTTCTATCAATTATTCAATTTATTATCAGATGGATCTTCCTAGAAAAAATATATTTGCTAAAATATGGCTGTGTCCACCTGGGCTTGAAAACTGCCTGCTAACTTGAACTCCAGAATGTCTTAGTTTGACTGGCCAAGGCTCTCCCAGCCTAAATCCTTTTTAATGAGTTTCATTCATATGGATTATCTGCTATAAGATTGTCACACACATACATGATTCAACATCTGTGCATCCCATTTGGGGTGCTTCCTCCTATTTATCTATTTAATTTTATCTTTAAATCCCAATTCAAGTCTTATTTCCTTGATGAAGCACTCCATGATTATGTTAGCTCTCAAAGATTCCTTCTCTTCCCTCCCATCCTTTCCTTTCCTCCCCTCCCTTTCCTTTCCTTTTCTTTCCTATCCTTTCCTTTCCTTTCCTTTCCTTTTCCTCCTTATGGTACCAAGGATCCAGCCCAGGGGCTTGCACGCTAGGCAAGCACTTTATCACTGAGTTACATCCCCAGTTCTCATTTTTTTCTTTATAATACCTGTATGACTTACAGGTTCTGTTATTTATTTGACATAAAGAATTACAGAATTGCTGTTGCAGTGGTATGCCAGAACTGGATCTTGTCAATTGTTATTCAAGAATTCGAAAAAGGAGGTATAAAATAAGATATGATGAGAATAATTATATAATTATACCATGGCAATAGTCACATACTATAGATCAGATTTTTTGTTTTGTTTTATGAATGGGTTGGGGAAGAAAACAAGGATAATTGGATTGCCAGCATACCACACAATGGACCCTCTAATCTATTTTTTCCTACGCATAAAATAATATATCACCTCCCTTCTCTAGCTCTGCAGTATAAATTTTGAATACTTTCAGGACTAAGTAATCATGGGCTCTTAAGAAGTTAAATTTTAAAAAAAGTTAATTCCAACATGGACATGAATCCATGTATACAAATTAAACTGTATGCTTTATAATGGCTAGTCATGTCTCTGTATATTTTGTATTCTTCATGGTGCTCAGCACTAGGTACAGTAAAATGCATATTCTTTAACCTTTTCAGCCTCATCACCATGGCTCAATATCGTCCTTTAACTTTCAGCCACATAAACTTTGGTTTGTTCCTCCAACATCTCAGATATATCTTACCTTTGTAACTTTTTAGAGTCCACTTCTATGCCTTGGCTGCCCCAAGCTGACTAATGCTCCTCCTCTACTGAGTGGCCCTTGGAGCTTTAACATGCCTCCCTTATACACATTATATTTTAATTATTATTGATTTACCTATCTCTATGCCATGCAGCCATACAAACATGGCATCCAATCCAGTCAAATCTCAGAAGCTAAGCAGGGTTAGGCCTGGTTAGTACTTGGATGGGAGACCACCTGGGAACACCAGGTGCTATAGGCTTGGAAGAAAAAACCCGGCAACCCACTCCCAAGAAACAATCAGCCATTGAAAACCCTATGAATGGCAGAGAAGTACTAGTAGTGTTTTGCCTGTTGTATGTAGGGTTGCTATGAGTCTGACACCAACTTGACGGCACCTAACAACAACAACAACAACATGCCATCTGGTAAACTTCTTAAAATTTAAGTCCTTTCGATCTATTTTCCAGATTTTTATTTCCCAAAGCCAGTAAATGTTTCCTTTGGTACCGTGGCTGAGACATGATCCTACTGATAATATTATACTTCATTTCTAAAGTTCACTCAACAATAAAAAAAGCTACAATTTGTATTTTTTAGCCCTGCTTTCATACCTGAGAACTTTATTGCTAATCATACAGAGACTTCTGTTTTTTCAATGAGCAATAGTGCAGCTGATTCTAAAAACATTTTCACTGCATCTTCTTTGTTTAATTTTCTATCAGTCAATCTGTCCTTCATATATACTCTCTATCAATTCAGGTAATTTAGTTGCTTTAAAGCAAAGAAAATAACAAACTCTTTCCAGGTAATCTTTCTTTCCCTTCCTCAATCTGCTATTTACACATCCTCTTAGTTCTTCATCTCACTAAACACCTCCAATCTTTTGTTCCTACAGTATTGTCTTGCCACAAAAATATTGATTCTGGTACCTGTGACCTTTCCTGTTCATTTAGAATATCAGCTGTCAAGTTTTCTCCTTTTATGATCTTAAATCTAGCATGAAACAAAATGTTTTACCCTCATTTCTAAGGCTCCCCTCCATTCCAGACATCCTCCTGCCTTCTAATACTTAAAGACAGGAAATGTGTTGGCCACTGTGAATCTGGGAATTCTAAATGTGGAGGCCCGCATGTCAGAGACAGATTGGAAGTAACTCATGAAAAGAATATGTGCTGAGGTGGGGCTGGGGTTTAGCTCAGTTGCTGCACACTCTGAGGCCCTGGGTTCATCCCCAGCACTGCAAAACTGGGAGAAGGACCTGACAGCCCACTTCTGAAATAATCAGCCATTGAAATCCCTATGGATAGCAGAGAAGCACTATCAGACATAATGCCTCTTTTGTTCTGTTGTACTTAGACACGAGACTTGATGGTACCTAACAGCATATGCTGAGGCAGCATCAGGTAACCCAGCAGTTAAAAACATGCTTGTGAAAGTCAGAAAGACTTGGGCCTAAATCTCAGCTCTGTTGCCCATAAGCCATATGACCTTGGACAAGTTACTTAAATTCTCTGGACATTCACATTCTCTTCCATACAATGTAAAAGACAACGTTGTTTAATGGATGTGATCTTGGCTTTACACTACTTTCTAGTATTTCTGTAACAGTTGAGTCAATCAACACATTACCTCAGAAGCTGTGGAAAAGGCATACATTTTGGAAAATGTAATTAAAGAGAACAACTTTCCCACCCAAAACTCAGAACTTCTGGTTCTGCCTTGAAAAGTATCTAAGTCATAACACCTTTTTAGGGCTCTACTTCATTATTCATAAACTGAGAGAGCTCCAGGGAGGAGTTTTATTATGTGCATTTTGATAAAGTTTTTTTAAAATTTAATTCTAAAAGATTTATGCCTGCTACACAAAGAACTAAGCCATTTCAGATCTTTCTGAAGAGTTCAAATGCAGAGGCAATGCCTGTACTACAAACATGTGTAACCAAAGGCCCAGTGCTCTCAGTGCTTCTAGGATTGAGTTACAGCAGTTATAGGAGATTGAACTGTTTTGTTTCCATGGCTCATTAAGCTAGGGTTAGACTGATGTGGATAATCAAATTCACCGCAGTTATCCTTGTGTCTTCCCTGTGAACTGAGGCCAGACCTTAGGGAAAAGAAAGACTAAAAAGAGTCTCACCACTCTCAAGGCCATGGTAATTCTAGCCATAAAGGAAATGAACACACCTGAAAAGGATTATTTTTTTTCCTATTCTAAATGATCCCCTTCCTTAAGCTCCCTCTGTCACTTGACTGCCAATCCTATTTGCTAATTCTCATCCCTCATCAGGCTCACTAGCACATCCTGTTGCAAATTAGTGTTCAGTGAACCTCAGCCTGATCTCCCAAACACACCCAGACTGGGCTTCCTGCTAGACTGGCTGGGGCTAAGTGCACCTCAGCCTTGCCAGGGCATGATCAATCAGCTGTGGCCTGAGAGGGTTCCAGGTGTGAAGAAGGGCCATTAGGAGACAAGAATGTGAGGCAGGAAGAAAGGAAAAAACCTTCCATTACTTTTCACTGGAGCAAATGATCCAGTTGGAGAATAATTGAGTGGCGTAGAAAGGGATGGGAATGGGGAGATGACAGCAGCCATTCAGGGAGACAGATCAGGGCACTAATCGAGGCACATGTCAGAAATGGTGAAGGGAATGGAAAAGTTGCTCTGTATTGTGTTGAGAGTGTTAACATCTAGATTGTGATTACAAAGATTTGTATCTTTGTAAAAGGCCAGGGGTCTTGTGTAAAAGGCTCTGACTCTGCTTACTCAGACTCACAACCACCTGTTACCTTTTCACCACAATACACACATGCACACTCATATTCACACACAAGAGCATAAGGAGTTCCAGTCCTCTGATGCACAATCCAGGAGGCTATCAGATCCTGGCACTCATTTTTGGTCTGATTTCTTATCATGAGTATTAAAACACAAGGAAAGAAAGAGAAGTCAGGAAAAGAGGAAGAGAGGGAAGGGAAGAAAAGAGGAAACAATGAAGGAAGTAAAAGATCCCATTTATAAAATGGAAAAATCAACATAAAAAAAGACACGATAAAATAAAATCAAAAATTAAGCTTATATAAACCAAGGTATAGATTTATCTAAATATTTTAAGAGCTTATGATGAAAATTTCCATATGGATAGTTAGCCATCTTCCTTTCTTTGCATAGTTTTTTCCTGTGGTACTGGGCGCCTAAACTTAGGGCCTCACATATACTATGCAAGTGCTCTACCACTGGGCTGTATCCTAGTCCCCTTTTTAATTTTTTGTCTTGAGACAGGGTCTTGCTAAGTTAAGCAGGCTGCCTCTGGCCTCAAATTTACGATCCTCCTGCCTCTGCCTCTGGAGTTGCTGGGATTACAGGCATGAGACACAATAGCCAGCCAGCCTTTCCATTTTTACACTGAGCAACACAGGTTAAATGTACCTAAAAATGTGCTTTGCTAAACCTTTTCTCCTTTATTTACTCCAACAAATGAAGCCCATCTAGTAAAACCTTTACTAATCTTTAAGAACAAATGGGAAGGGAAAATGAGTTCTATCTTAAGTATGATTTGTGTTTTTGAAATAAACACTGTTTAATGTTTCTTCCTGTTCAGAAAGAAACAGGTCTTTGAAAAAGAACAGCCATTACTACCTACCTACCACCCACCCGGCTGCTCCTCTAGTAGCAGTACATTTGAAATAGGAGTTTCACATAATGCAATTTATTAAATCCACATTTCCTCCCAGATTTTGCTTTATGTGCATATGTTCTTTTGTTTTTCCTTGCTAACATTTACACAGTTTAGAAGCCATTCTTTCTGGTATAACTGGAAGACATAGATAGGGAAATCAGGTCAGCAAAGATTTTGTGGACTTGAGAAGTTGCCAGTCAGTGCTGTAAAATGAAGCATGAAACACAGCTGATATTATCAAATCTATTCTATATCCTCTTAATACTGCTAGGGGGTCGCAAGGCGTGAGGGTGGAGCCTGCAGAACAATTGGGAGTGAGAGAGAGAAAGGATTAGATTGTGGAATTTGAAAGTGAGGACTACGTACACGAAAGAATTATTTTCAAAGACTTCCTAACCTCCAAGCCATTTTCCAGTGTAGGTAACCTTTGAATTACAGCTGGAGGTGATATTCTTGGAGCTGCTTCTGAAAGCTGAAATCACAACAGCCAGCAGCGTTCTGTTCCCCAAACTGTAACTTTGTCATTTTCTTAAGCAGACACACAAACAACTCAAGAGTTCACGGTAATGGGGAGGAGGCTGCTTTGTAGTAGCTCCTTTGAAGTGTTTAATTTCTCCCTTATAAACTATGTATCAACACACATTTTAAGAATATCTGTTTTAGTTCAGCAATTCCACTCTCTTAGATTTTTCTCCTGTGGCTAGGGTCCTCTGTCCAGCACCTGGGTGGCACAGTTTATCTGAATTCAGAAACGTTAACAAATTAAAATCCCTCCTCCTCTTGCTCTTCTCCCCCCATCTTCCTCAATTTAGGCTGAAGAGCCACCGCAGCAAGGGGACTATGAGGGGTGTGTGTATGTGTGTGTGTGTGCACGAGCGCGTGTGCGCTCCGTGCCTGATTTTTTTTTTTTTTTCAATACAGGAAATGTATAAAAGAAAGACAGTTCAACTGGAGCCACTGCCTCCCGCTCTGCTCCTTTCCCTCCCCCTCCCCCTCTCCCCAGCACCGGCTTTTAATTTTCAAAAGGACTGCAATTGCTTGGTGTGGTTTCAAGAGCTGGGGTGCCATTCTCCCAGATGATGACTCTGCTGACGTCAATGGCATTCTTATCGTGCCTAGTGCGACATCAGAAACCAGCCCTCAGAGGCTCCTCTTATTCACAGCGTCTGGGCTCTCAGTAAAATGCGGACCGGATTTCTGAGACGCCAAGGGAGGGCTCCTCCTTGCTAGCAAGCGCTATGCTTAGTAAGGCCTCTTTCTGTTGGCGGCTTGCCAGTTAGGACTCTGTTCCTTAGTGTCCTGTCCTGCAAGAAGCCCCTGAAGGAGAAGGGAGGGCTGAGTGGGGCACAAAGCTTCCACAATGTCTGACCTTGCAGATGTGTGTGCGTGTGTGTGTGTGTGTGTGTGTGTGTGTGTGTGTGTGTATGCGCGCATGCAAGGAACGACAAAACCTCAGGCTAGCCAACCCCACCTCTGATCATTCTTTTGTTTTTACTAAAGGCTTTGATATGAGGTGATTCTCATGAACAGTGGCCAAGACTTAGTCCTTGAAGTGCTCCTAGCTTCCTTCCTGGGTCAGAACCAGATCTTGGGTCCAAGAATCAAGCTCCTATTCACTTCAGACTGCAACAAGCATACATCTTTTAATAAAAAATTTAAAATTTGATAATTAAAAAATAAATTAAAATAATTAATTTTAGTAAACTGACAAGTTTAAAAAGTTGGAAAAATGAAGAAAGTAATAATAGCTCAATATGAAAACAATAGTACCAAGAACTAAACATTTTATGCATTACTCCTGACTTTTAAAGAGGACTGATCTCAAAGGCTGAGTTTACATTATTTGCCTTCTACCTAGCAGCAAATTCGCCTGCAGCTGTACCACTGTGGCATCAGATCCTGTCAGATCTCTGAAGCTAAACTGGGTTGCGTCTGGTTAGTACTTGGATGGGAGATCACCTGGTCTGTAGGTGCTGTAGGTTTGGGAGAAGGACCCAACAGCCACTCCCAAAACACAATCAGCCATTGAAAATCCAGTGTTTCACCTGTTGTATGCAGCGTTGCTATGATTTGGACATAGATTGGAGGGCACCTAACAACAACAACAACAGTAAGTTCACTGGGGTTTAGCTCAGTTGGTAGAGTACTGCTTTGTACTCTCTGAGGCCCTGCGTTCAATCCTCAGCACCACAAAAGTGGGAGAAGAACCTGGCAGCCCACTCCAGAAACAATCAGCCTTTGGAAACCCTATGAATACCAAAGAAGCACTGATATAGTGCAGCATGTGATGCAGTGTCGGGAATGTTTTGTTCTATTGAACATAAGGTCATTATGAGTCAGACCCTGACTCCATAGCACCTAACAAGACAACAACACTCCTAAAAATTTGGGGGCAGCTATTATAATGATGATGAAAATTTTCTCCATTTGCAATAGTTTATTATAGTCCAAATCTAACCCAAAGCATTTCAGAAATGTCTACAGTTCGAATCAAGATACTTCAAGAGTCAAGGTCATTCAGCATGGTGATGTCTAAGTAGGATGCACCTGCCTGATCTTCAACAAGACAAATTGAAATTATGTTCGTATCTACCAACCACATGATGAGTGTTCCTCTATGATTCCTAAGCTACCCATAAGTTTATTAGGAGCACAGGTTCCGGAAAAACTGTTTAGAAGCCTAACATCCAAGGGACATCAGCATGCATCTAATTTAGCCCTTCCACTTTCAAGTGAGAAACTGAGGGCCAGAGGTTGTTTTGTGAGTTACTCAAGTTCATGTAACTATTAGGTAGCAGGACTGAAAACTTAAGCTGTCTCACTCTAAATGGCATGCTCTTTCCACTGCAACACATTGCTTTTGATTATTTTAAACCCCCTGACCCAGCCCCAAAGCCATTTGTCTGGGAAATTTCCATTTTCATGTGAACCTGAATAAGACTTCTAAATTTCTTGATAAAAGAGAATTTTCAGAAATTTTTAGATGAGTAGAATTCTAATAAATTTGTCTTTAGTGTCCAGAGGGCTTTGTTTTCTTTCCTTCTCTTTGTTTTCCTTTTTTTTTGAGACAAGTTCTCACTATGTAGCCCAGCTGGCCTTAAACTCAACAATCTCCAAAGTGTTAGTATTTAGAGGCACATGCCACCATTCATAGTTCTCTAGGGGTTTTTACAACTCATGAAAAGGCTCTATTTTAAAGGATGTACAAAATTATACATGTTGAACCTCATGAAATTATTAGACTGTTTTTTTAAAAAGTAATGACGGGCTCTGGGAAGAAAAAACAAAGATTCACTGGGGTTCCAAAATATATGAGCTCCCTGAACCCAGTTATTATTCTGTCTCATTTATTACACAATTCTTATTGCTGTCTCTTTACTAATATAATCTATTCTCTTCCTCATTCAAGCTATTAACTTAATGTTTGACCATATATGTATATATCCACTTGGGAGAAGGACCCCAACCCACTCCCAAAAAGCAATCAGCCATTGAAAACTCTGTGAATAGCAGAGAACTAACAATACTGTTTCACCTGTTGTATGTAGGGTCACTATGAGTCAGATACCGACTTGATGGCAGCTAACATATTCACTTGAGTAGTTTTGCCTTCTCCTTTGAGGACTGTGACTCCTTCTATGAACGTCCTTTTGAAACTTTGTTTTTGACAGATGTATATCACATTTTGGTCCAGGATGGAGAAAAGAGATGGCAGAGTTGAAAGATGCTGACTTTAGGATAGAGCAGACCTGAGTTGGAGACATGGCTTAACTTCCTGCTACCATTTGGCTTAGCTACCTGCCTGTATTAATTTTAGGACATTTTAAAACTTCTTTGTTTTAAATTTTTTTATTTTGAGACTGTATTGCTAAGTTGTGCAGGCTGCCTCTGATGTTGAACTCGAAATCCTCCTGCCTCAGCCTCTCTAGTAGCTGGGATTACGGGTGTGTGCCACCACATCTAGCTTGACATTTCTTCTCTGAGTCTCAGTTTCCTTATCTGTTATTTAGGAGTAATGATTCTTACTATGCTGGGTTATTGAAACGATCAGAGATTATGTTTAATAAGTTCTACCATAATACCTGGCACAGAAAAGAAAACCAATAAAGGACTAATAAAGTAGAAAATTCAAAGGATGAATAGTATTTTTCCTCTTTAAAGTAGAGCAAGGCCTTCGATGCCACTAAAATTAGAAGGGTAATATTTCTTTAAATATTTTTCCAGTGAGAAACTATCTAAAGAAAATATATGAGCATCAGCCTACATTATGAATTTCCATAAAATATAGTAGAATGCATTTTACACTGAGTATCTGATTACAACTGGATGTCAGATAGCTACATAGCCTACTTGTGCTCTTAAAAATTCTTCAAGGATTATTTTGAAACTGGTCTGTGAAAGCTACTTTAAAGGTAAGTGATTATGGGCTAAGCCAGTTTCTGGTTCTCCTCTCCCAGAGACAAACTGCCAGTATTCATCTAGGCTGTAAGTAGCTTTGTGTGCACTAGGAAGCCAAGTCAATGCCTTCGTCTTAAAGACATACCCATATTACAGATATAACAGTTTTGGAAAGCCTATCTGTGAGATGTCATGCCATCTCATAAAGCACATTTTCACTATATACCATGTTATGACAAAATTGAGCTCATTTTATTAATAATATAAATAACATTTATCAATATAAAAGTGCTTTTCCTTTGCAGCTCAATAACTTCATAGAAAATGATAATAGCACTTAAACTCAGAAACAAATGATAGCATGCCTCTGTAAGTTGGCTCACCCAAATTTCATAAGTAAAACCAGAGTGGTCTGCATAAGTTCTAGATTGGATATGAATCAGAGATACCCAAATGTTGAAATAAGGATGCGTGATTCACAAGAGGGTATTCATCTTTGCGATTTAGTTCTGAACCAATCCATTCTGCTTAGGGCACTGGAGAAAAAGAGCTCTTATTTCTAATAGAATCATCAGTTTTTACCTACCTAATAAAAATTGACACCCACTGGGTATCTTAGTAAACTTTAAATGGATATCTCTTCAGCTTCCTTCAAGCAAATGGAAAGACTTTAGTCATTTTTACCAATGCCAAACTATCACATAAGGATAGACGCACATTTGATGATGTCATTCCCTTCTTCAAAACTCTTCATTAGTAATATTCCTTCAACTCACTAGGGCCCCAGGAGGCCGTGCTGTTTCAATCTTAGGAAGAGATTTTCTAATCTCTTCTAATTTTCTAATTCATCCAGCCCAGAGTTGGTGCCTTTTTCAAATATACAAAAGGTGGCTTCAACATACAAAATGTATTGGGACATTCCTGTCAGGTTTCAGTTTAAAGTAGCTTTCTTTCCTTCTTTCCTGTCTTCCTTCCTTTCTTCCTTCTTTCCTTCCTTCCTCCTTTCCTTCCCTCCTTTCTTCTTCCTTACTTAGAGCCTTAGGCATGCAGAAAGAGCGCTCTGCCACTGAGCTGCACACCCAGCCCCCTTTTTAATTTTTATTTTAAGATAGGGTCTTGCTGTCTCTGGCCCCGAATTTGAGATCATCCTGCCTCAGCCTCCCAGTCACTCTAGTTACAGGTGTGCACCAAAGCATCTGGCTAGAGATTATTTCTGATTTGGTTATATGATTTTATGGCAACTTGTATTTTGCTATCATAGTACTTATTTCAGGCAAAATTTTTACTTAGTTTTTCTTTCCCTTACTAGAATGTAAAGTAAGGACTATTACCATACTATTCACTTCTGAATCCCCAACTCCTATTATTGCACTAGTACACAGCAGTTGCTCAATAAAATACTGTTATATAAAGTTGGGTTATGTCATCTTCAATGGTTGCTATGCTTTGCATTGGAAGTTATTTTGAGAGGCTATGAAATAACTGTGTGTTCATGGATGACATTTTCATGGTTATTCCAGAACATGTGCATGTGGTGTTCCAGAACAACATTTGAGAGACCTTTAGTGAAATTGAAAGTAATAATAATAGTAAGGCCAATGAAACACAATTACATATATGAAAGGTTTCCACAGGTCCCTGTGGGGGATGACTGCTCTTTTGGTACTATTTTGTGATATTAAATGTAATCAGAATATGGGACATAAATGTCCAAGTATGAAATTGTGGTTCTAGTATATGGCAGTTGTTCTGCTGAAAATAGCTTTATTTGGCAAAAATAAAGATTTGTTAATTCAGTGTTGGGCTCTATAACTTTTTATCTTGAAATTTCAAAGTCTAGGAACCATGGACTTTCACAGCATATCCCATCAGAACACAGACTCAAAGGTTTTTGTGATGCATGTCATAGTTTCTAATCACGTGTGGCCCCAATTTACAATCCTTCCTTATTTCACTTCCTCATTCTTATTTTTGCCTTGTCTAATACTTCCCACAGCTGTGCCATTTCCTGTCTTTTTTACATTCAATGTGCAATTCTGTATAGGGCTTGTCTTCACTACAAGGGTCATTTTAATGCCCCCTCCCAGCTAATACATCGCTTTAAGGGAAATAGATTAATATTTAAAAATTTTAAATTATACAATATGCATTATAATAATGGGCATGGTACACACCTACAACTCACTGGAATAATTAAAGGTAAAATAATTTTTTTCTTTTCTTTTCTTTTCTTTTTTTTTTTTTTTTTTTTGAGGTACTGGAGGTTGAACCCAGGGCCTCGCGCTTGCATGCTTTGCAAGTGCTGGACCACTGAGCTGCACCCCCAGCCCATATTTTTTACTTTTTGAGACAGGGTCTCACTAAATTCCACAGACTGCCTCTGGTCTCAAACTTGTGATCCTCTTGCCTCTGTCTCCCGAGTCTCTGGGATTACAGGCATGCACCACCATATCCGACCAAAGGTATAATCTTTAAAGGTAAAAGTAACTGTTTTATTTGCATACACTTCCTAACGGAGTGCCAAGGAGTGGGGACTATAGGTGAACCAAAATATTGATTTCTTTCAGTACTCCTAGCAAGTGGAGGGATGCAACTGTTTGAATGTTGATGCTTCCCAAATATTAAAGGCTTGGTCCTCACTGTGGTGCTGTTGGGAGGCACCATGGGAAACCTTGGGTGGTGGGGCCTAGTGGGAAGTCATTAGGTCAGTGGAGATGTGCCCATAAATGAGATTGTGTGACCCTGGCCCCTTTCTATCTTCCATTTTTACTTGCTAGTTCATGATGTAAGCAGTTTTGCTCTGTCATGTGCTCTCTACCTTTGCACTCAGCTTGTCTATCCAAGTAACAGAGCCACTTGACTATGCACTGCAACCTCCAAAACATTGTGCTAAGTAACCCTTTTGCTTTTATAAGTTAATTATCTGAGGTACTATTTTATAGTAATGGGAAGTTGACTATAAACCATGTCCTTTACTTACCATAGTTTTAACTAGAAATGAAATTATCAATGTGTGTGCTTCGAAGGAAAAAAGATTTTGCAAAGTACTGACCTAAACAGCTTTTGCAATGATTCAATACATGTGTCAACTGAAATCTGAAAACTATTCAGAGGACCCTATTTGATGGTAAAATAGCATTTCAAATTTCATATTGTGTTACAGTAAATTTTTTTTTTTTTTTGGTACTGGGGGTTGATCCCAAGGCCTTGCACTTGCATGCTTTGCAAGTGCTGGACCACTGAGCTGCACCTCCAGCCCATTGTTTTTTCTTTACTTTCTGAGACAGGGTCTCGCTAAATTACGCAGACTTCCTCTGGTCTCGAACTTGCGATCCTCCTGGCTCTGCCTCCCAAACTGCTGGTATTACAGGCATGCGCCACCACGCCCAGCTGTTGTTACAATAAATTTTCAGGTACAATTTAAAAAATAGTTCATATAATAGAAGCATGTAGTCAGTGAATACATGAACATAACACTGGCTTCATCTGCCTTTGAGAAAAAGAAAATTTTCTATTGCTATTGCTGCTACATACAGACATGTGACTTTGTGGCATTGATAGCATGCTGATAATATTAAGATTTCCACCTGATTGTGAGAAAGGGCATTCATTGTCAGTGTTGCTTCAGAGAATTATTAACCTCAAGTCAAGATGATGTCCTAGAAATATCCTTATAAGTCAAAACCCACAAGTATTATAAATGATCATGTTGTTAAACATGTTCAACCTGATTTGACATTGGTAGCAAGTCAAGAATTTTCTGTTGAAGGGAGATCTTCCATGGTACCAGGTATTTATTTATTGCATTGAAGTTAGGATCTTGACCTATGTATGTCAAAGAATACATTGGCATCCAACATACTGTTCATCTGACTCTGTCTTTTCATTTTCCTATTATTTGCAAAATTGAAAAATTCATCTCAAAAATTTCTCTCTCTTTTAATCTCTTGTATGTGCTTGACACACAAAAAGAGAAGAGGTAAAGAGTTTGTTGTAAGACAGAAAAAAGAGAACTCCCCTCTTTATTACCACATGTAACTGGAGTTCATGGTTTTCCAGCAGGAATAATAAAATGGATGCTGATTCTGTGAAAAAGGAGAACCATGGAGAAAGATCTAGATTCAAATTCCCTAGATTTATGAATATAGGCAAATTCCTCAGCCTCTTGAAGTCTTGCTTTTCTCATCTGTAAAATGGAGTCCATCCAGTTGTATTTCATAAGATAATGATTTGAGCATTTAGCACAACACCTGCTACATATTATGCACTCATGCAACAACAGACACCACACTAAGATACAGCCTACTACATCAGGGTAGTAGAAAAGCATAATGTAACAACTCTCCAGTCTGATCCATTGTAATTCTTCCAGTGAACCACAGGCGAGTACACAGGGCCCATATGTCCTCCCCAGATCAGCTCTGCCCCACCCACCCCTAGGGAATAATTTCTTTTCCCAGTTTCCTGGCCAAAGCCACCCCAGTAAAGTCTTAGTCATCACTGCAGCTACTTCATCTTTGCCTCTGCTTCCTGGAGGAACAACTGGACAACTGTCTCTGACTCGACAGGAGTCACAGCCATGTAGGGAACATGCAGGCTCTGGCTTCTGCAGGCACTTCTGGGAGCTTAAGGGAGCATGAGATCTGACAGAGCAAACTTGGACTAATGAGAGACAAAACACACGGGCAGAAAAGTTGTTCCCTGTCTCTCTCCCACGTGAAAGGCTTTAAGATATAGTGGTTTTATGCAGCCTCACAGGCATTGTCTCTTGTAACTTAGCAACTAGTTGTGTTTCTTGGGAAGACGTGACAAGTTTGGTAATGCAGTGCCTTACATTTACCTTCTTTTCATCCCTAGGGCTATTCTTTTCTTTTTCACCTTCATCCCCCCTTTTGCTTTCTTGGGATTGTGTGGCTCCTTGTCTCCCATGAAGGGTTAGCATGTAAGGTATCTCTAGGGAATCTAGGTTAAGACTGTGAGATTTGGAAAAAAGATGAGGCAATTAAAAGTACAAGGGGGAGGAAAGAGAGAGTGAGGTTGAGAAAGAGAGAGAGAGAGAGAGACAGAGAGAGATGGAGAGAGAGAGAGAGAGAGAGAGAGAGAGATTCATAACACCCAAAGACTATTGCACTTATCTATAATTCCTTGGATTTTTCCAGCAGTGGAAGCTTTTTAAAGGCATATTACCACCTTTTTAACACAAACTAATTGATAAAAATCAGTAGAACAAAGGTTGTTGAAGAAAAACTATCATTTATTTCATTCCACAGAGTCTAATTTCAATTATAACCTAAGATAACATGTTTAGGAGCACTTAATGGGAGAGAGAGCTAGCACGGGCGTGCAAGCATTCTCTTTGAAAAATTGAAAAGTTATGGTCCTTGGAATTTAACAGAAATGTAACAGGATGTTAAAATGCAACTCTGACATTCTTCTTTCCTCCAGAAATATGTCCCCACTTCATAGAGAAAGCTATATATTGAGGTTTTGCACAAAATGAAATGCAATTCTCACATTAAACATAAATTCTAAAGTCTAGCATTTCTCCTAGTGCTTGCACACAATTATCCATAATTGCAAATTTTCAAACAGGGGGCTCACAGTAGCCACTCTGATTTATTCCACATATGGCTCTCTCACATAGCAATGGTGGTCTTCAATGCCAAGGCCCGTGGCCACCCTCTTCCTTCGACTTATAGGCTACACTTTTCCTCATGTGTCTCATGACATCACATATATATAAACTCTAGGTTGTTATTTGGGATTCTTTCATCCTTATTTTCCCTATTTTTCATGGCTGCCTTTGAAAAGTCACATTTGCTGAGTTGGCGCCTCACAGGTGGTTTGGTTTGTGGCATATTTTAATAGCGATGAAACCATGGACTCAGCTATTGGGTTGCAATGAGTTACATAATGCATGTGCAATTCCAAAATGCATGTGCACCAAAAAGGGAATTTTCCTAAGACCCCAAATGACCCAGGAAACTGACACACCAAAGGGGTTGCTACTCACTGATTGTCCCATGACAAAGATGTGCTTAGTATGAAGGATAAGACCTTATTAAAAGGAATGAGGTCTGTAGAGGGCAGATCTGGTCATCATCCAACTATACTAAAACACATTTATTTCTGTTGATATTTTGTTCATTTTATTTTGATTTGGTTTGTTTTCTGTACTTAACAATCAGGTCATTTTATGAGCACTTTGGCAAGCAATCTTAATAGTTGTTTTCTCTAGGAAATTTTTAACCTTTCAAATACAACAAGATGTTATGGATAGTACAAATTCAATTAAATGTGGTCCCAGGCCCCAGGTTGATGATCATAACCCTTTTTCTTTTTCTTACCACTCCTGCTTAATTTACTTGGAACCAAAGAAATAAATATGAGTCTCCAATGATATTGAGTAGAAATTCTCTTTCTGATCTGAGCTCATTTGCAACCCACCACTTCCAGAAATGCCTGCCATTGGCCAGGAGGATAAACTCCAAACAATTTGATATCTGTTTTATCTCATTATTCGTCATAGTTCATTCATTCATGGAACTCCTATATCTCCATATGACAATATGGTGTTGGGTGACAGGGAAAACATAGTGAACAAAACAGCAAAATGTCTGCCCTAAGATACCATGCCATAAAATTCTGCTGAAAGATATGTTTTGGCATTCACTTTCCAAATCACTATGTATCATAAGGAAGAAGAAAGATAAGGAGATAATATTGTTTACTTATTTATGTGTTCATTGTCTGTTCATTCAAAAAAATTAGTGAGAATCTGTTTTGTAATAGGTACTGTACCAAGAAAGTAAGGATAAAAGGTGAAATAAGGGTGTCCAGAAACCATCTCAGCAATATGAATTTAATTGTAAAATTATTGTAAAAGCCTAAATAGTAAAAGTAAATAAATAAATAAATAACTCTATACTAAAATTGGGCTGGGATTTAGCTCAGTTGGTAGAGTGCCACTCTGCAGTCTCTGAGGTCCTGAGTTTGATTCCCAGCACCACAAAAATGGAAGAAGGACGTGGCAACCCACTCCCAAGGCAATCCCGAAATAATCTGCCATTGAAAACCCTATGAGGGTTGCTATGAGTCAGACATGACTCAATGGCACCTAACAACAACAACAACAACAACATACTAAAATTAAATTAGAATAAAAGAAAGAAAAGTTTGCAAAAAAAGAGGCATCTATTTTCTTAACATTTCCAGGACATTAACATATCAGTAAAGAAGTTTTAAAGCCCTCAAAGATAACTGATTGAATGAGCCTTCCAAAAAGGGGATGAGGAAAGTGGCCAATTGTTGTTGTTGTTGTTAGGTGCCGTCGAGTCTAGGTAAATGAAAATGTGATGAAAATGTGAGTCTTATTTTCCATTTCACAGCTAAGAATTTATTCAATGAATGTACTCACAAAAGCACACAGGGATGTGAAAGGATACTTATGATGGTATTTTTAGTAGTAAAAAACTAGAAATGATCCATAAGCCTATCAATAAACCTAAATAGATTATTGCATATTACAGCACATTATGCATCAGATAATAAGAATAAGGTAAATCATCTCAATAGAAGCCTATGTAAAGAACCCCAAGACATTGAATTAAAAAGAGCTTGGTGCAGAATAGTATTTATTATGCTTTCTAGCAGGATATTCGGGGCTGGGATGTAGCTCAGTTGGTAGAGCGCCCGCCGCTCTGCAGTCTCTGAGGTCCAGAGTTCAATTCCCAGCACCACAAAAATGGGAGAAGGACATGGCAATCCACTCCCAAGGCAATCCCGAAACAATCAGTCATTGAAAACCCTATGAGGGTCGCTATGAGTTGGATACCGACTCGACGGCACGTAACAACAACAACAGCAGGATATTCAAGAAACTAGTAGTACCTCACATTGCCATGCTGAAGCACTTAGAGTTGGCACAGGTGACATGTACAGACATCTGCTATACTCTCACTTGGTAACAGTTACTGTAAGTAGGGCTCTCCGGGAGAGGCATGCTAGTTAAGATCTCTGAATATTTGCATGTAGCCAGAATAAGGAAAAATTGAAGGTCAGCACATATTTTCAAAGGAATGGGGATTTTGAAAGGATAGATGGATAGAAGTATTATGGGAAAGATAGAGTGATTAGCTTGTCCCAGTTTGCCCAGGGCTTCCCACGTTTAGCACTAAATGCCCCATATCCCAGGAAATTCCTCCACCCCAGTGAACTGGGACAGCAGGTCCCCAGAGCCTGCCTGGGGTTGCTGCTGGGGCTGCTGCATTACCTGAAGCTGAGGAACTCTGCTTCCTGCCCACAGCCCAGCTTCCCTATCCCTCTGCCCAGATGCCACAGGGTCCTGGCAATTTCCCATAACCAGATGCCCTGATCTTCCCTCCACCTCTATCATCTTGTGCAAGGACTTCTACATTTGCTTTGGTGATGGGACCATTCAGATTAGGATTTCTAAAACTGGCCATTTTCTGGAGTTTGTGTAGAGCTTTACAGGAGAAAAGAAACTATTGTGAAAGAACTGGGAGATGAGGAATTTGGATGAGAGGGAAAAAAAGTTATTTGAGGGACTAAGAATAATAAATCCAAAAGGCCTTCAAGGTAAAGAAAAACTCCATGTTATCACTGAGCAGAGACAAAGTAGTAGTTGTTGTTGTTAGGTGCCCTCAAGCAACCCTCATAGGGTTTTCAATGGCTGACTGTTTTGGGATTGCCTAGGGAGTGGATTGCCAGGTCCTTCTCCCAGTTTTTCGGTGCTGGGAATTGAACTCTGGCCTCAGAGACTGCAGCGCAGCACTCTACCAACTGAGCTAAATCCCAGCCCATGAAATTAAGTTAGATTTTTAAAAAATCAGAGATTTAGGGGAAACATTCAAAACAAAACACAGGAAACCTGAGGAGCTCCCAGATTAGAAGGTACAGTCCATAGTCTATATGCTCCTGACACTTTCCAGATGATCCAGAATACAGTGGTGTGAATAGCTGATGAACAGCAGGAGGATTAAATGGTTCCCAATTGCAGGTGTCCTGCTACAGTGTGTGCTTTTGCCTTCTTCAGCCCTAACAAGGCTAAAGAAGTCCCCGAGGATCTCTTTGTTTAAAGTGTTCATGCCAAGAGGGCAGCCAACACTGGGGATATATGGGGCTTCACGTCGGTCCCTCCAGCAGAATAATGGTTTGGACTCAAGAACAGTGTCAGAAGCCTAGATGTGAGTGCATGTTCTCCATGATGGTGTTGGCACTCATTTTACATACACACCCACACTGACCATTTACAGAAGCCATTTCACCTTGATCACATTCACCAAGACTTCCTACAGACAGAAATGCTCAAATTAGTTTACAAGCCATTTAATCTCTTACTTCCAACATTTTTGCCCATCCTGGTGGCTTGATGTATACAGTAGTAGACAGGCAGCTATGCCATCTTTCTTAAAACAAGATTTTTTTTCTGAACCATTCATGCAGTCACGTAACCAATGTTTACTAGGAAATGTGTGGGGTGCTAAGATTTCATGGGTGAAAAAGACACAGAGTGCCCTCTCAGGAATCAGGCTACATTAGAGGAGACAGAAAAAAACAACTAATATAATGACATTGTAAGAGGAAAGGGGTATGTGAAAGATTTATGGAAGTAAAGATGGGTAAAGCTTAAACTTGGGAGGAATTCAGGACTCTGCCATCTCAAGTGGCCAGTAGGTGCTGTCGTGGTTTGAATATAAAGTGTCCCCCAAAGGTCATGTGCTTTAACTTTTGGTTCCCGGTTGGTGGCAATGTTTGAGGAGGTCAAGGAGCTTTGGATGTGGGAGTCAGCTTTGTGGAAGTGATGTCACTGGGGATGGACCTTGGGAAGATTTTACCTCAGACCTAATGACCAGCTTGCTCTCTGCTTCCTGCTTACAAAGATGTAAGGCTGCCTGCCATGGGCCCTACTCCTTGCCACTGGCATGCCTGCCCAGCCACCATTATGGACTGATACTTCTAATTGTGAGCCCCTAAGAAAAATCTCTTCCTCCATTGGGCAGGTTTTTCTATCACAATGACAGCAACAGGGTCCCTATGGTTTCTGTAAAAAGCAAGGTGGAGAAGACTTCTAGGGTTATAGAACAATACATGCAAAACTCAAGAGGTAGGAGTGGGCTTGATTAGGAAACTATAAACTGTGGGTTAAATGGGTATTCTAGAAGGAAGGGCAGGCATGTGGGAGGAAGGGGTCTAATGGTGAAAATGGGGCCAGATAATGAAGGGAAGATGACATCTTCCCTTCATACTTGCTGAGCATTTATTTTGTACCAGGCCTTCTACATCTGGCTTTTCATATGATTGTTCCAACAAACCCCTGACCATGTTTGTTATTCCATTATGCAGAGGAGAAAAGAGAAGAGGAAGAAGATTACATCTGGACTGATCCACTAATTAGGCCAGGTGTATCTAATACTAAAGCCCTTGGTCACTTTAGTACAGGACACTGTTTCTAGGTGAAGGGTAAGGAAGTTTAAGCTTTGCACTGAAAGCACTATCTGATGAGTATCAGCGGGGGAAATAGGATCAGATGGCATGTTAGAGAAAAACTCCTCTGGCAGTCACATGTGGGAGAAGGAAGTAGGGACTTTTCCTAGGAGCACAGAGAAATATTTTTCTGCAACAACATCAGTGTCTACTGGCACATCCAGAAAAGTCTAGGCTTCCTTAGGTCTTGATATTGTCATACTTCCATTTATGCCTAGATACGTCTGAAATATAAGTTACAAAATTAAGATGATGGAAACCAGAAACGGATTGACCTTCAATAGCAATGGCCTATGGTTAGAGCATGACAGTAAAACAGCACTACATCTTGAAAGTTGAGAAACACTATGAAAATCCACGCAGATGCAGCCCCTGTGCATGGCCAGGCTGTCTGAAAGACAGACATCCTACTAGAGATGGTGGGGGGCAAATGAAGCAGATTTACCTTGCACACATGTAATTACTCATGTCATCACTTGTTTCTTGGATTGAAAAATGTAATGATTATTGTAATCTCTTTTTGAGTTGGAGATATAGGCTCGTACATATACACTCATTTGGCACAAATGAAAGTGGCAAAACAAGAATCAGGAAGTATTGAAGTTCCTGAACGGAGGACTATCTTATCACAAACTCTGGTAAAGAAGGCTAGAGATTATTTTTGAGAAAATTAGGAAAAAAGGTTTTAAGGAAAATTTGCTACTTGATCTTTTTCCAGAAATAGCTATAAGACATTGGTATTCTGGTAAGAACAAGTAGTTGCATGAGAAAGTCAAGACTTGGAGATGGCAAGCAAATACTCTTATCCTAAAGGCATAATACCCGAACTGGAAGAAAGGAAACATTTCTGACGTGATTCTGTCATAAAAGGTTAACACCTCTGCATGCCACAATCAAGGAGATAGTCATTGTTTCAAAGTTGCAGATAACTGGCTTGATTCAGGAGAGTGTTTTAGTGAAGGTAAAAATTGTATGTATGCATATATGTTCCATTTATAAAGTCAGGAATAATCTTCTATTTTTAGAGCCCAAAGAGAGCTAAAAACTATAGATGGATATTTTACTTATGTGTCAAGAGGAAAGTTACAGATGTTTCAAAATCCATAAGTGAGAAGAAAATCTAACTAGTAGATTCAAAGGCAAGCTGTTTAGTGATTTTTTTAACTAGGAATTTAAAAGTTCCTACAAATATATAAAAACATTTCCTGCAAATTTTGTTACCTGAAGATTCATAATTAGACATTCATTTCTTTGCATCTATAAAATAAAAATATTCTAGAGAATAATTTATACTATAGTCTATTATTTTTTTCCAATTCCTTCTTTGTAGTCAACCTGCTTGCCCAAACAAGGTATGTTAGCAGTTTTCAGGCTATTCACAACTAGCACTATGTAAAAATGTAGTTTAGGCCACCCCTGTGTTTCAGTGATGAGGCCCATGGAGAATAAATAATTTTTTTCCAAAGTCACACAGTCTTTTACTAACAAAGTCAAGACTGTGGAAAATTGTGGGATCTTGTTCCTGGGCACTTTGGAAGTCCCTAGGAAGGTCCTCAGAGGCCTTCCCTGGAAAGTAAATGTCCTTAAACAGCAACATAGTGGGGTCAAGTCCTCCTCCTTCCCCTAAAGCAGATCTGTCCTATTAAGGAGACTTACATAGTTGGTTTCCACCTGAATAACAATGATATTAGGAAAGAACTCTTCTGCTACATAAGATGTATAAATATGTACATGGTGAACCATGCTGATGTATAGCATTGAGCATATGGAAGAGGAGAAGTTCCTGATATCTGAGGACAGTCTGCATAGGGCAGACCTAAGTCCCAATCATCTTGGAATTTTCCCCAGCATCTAACTTGGTACCTTTTTAAGGGGCTTAAAAGACAATAGGACCTGAAGATTCTCATATCTCTAGGACTCTCTTGGGAGTTTCTAATTATCCCTGTGTTCTCTTCCACTGCCCCTTGGGATGTGGTTAGCTGTGTCTCTGAAAGCAAGCCCTGACTTTTTCCTGACCCCTGTAAGTTGGGGACACAATATTCCAATTTGGCCTCATCCTGTTATCTGTGCATAAACTGTGCAAATCAAGTAGATGAATAAATAAGGGTATTTGAGGCTGATAATAACTTCAGAAAGAGATGAGAGATAAGAAAAATAACAGTAATGAAACTACAAGGCCATGGAGGTCCTGATATCTCAGGAATGCAAATGGATCCATTCTAGCAACCTGCTAACCCTTGGAGAAATGTTCAGCATTGCCTTCTTTCCTCTGTGTATTATTTTATTTTGGAGATGGATCAAATCCTTTCTTACCCATAAGGAGGGTCCAAATTCAGGTTCCTTTGTCCCCAGTTGCCAGTCTCTACTATCTCACTTTTCCTCGTCCTTCAATTCTAATTGCTTATTAGGCCAATGAGGTTGACAACACCCAAAGACACTAAGGATTATTATTCCCATTTCAAAGTACACTTCAGATTGTAAGCTTCAAATTCAAAGTCTCTTACCCAGTTTTATCTGAAAAAAACTTGACATCAGGCAATTACTGATTGAGAGATTTTACTACTTGCTAAAATTTTGCGCAAACATGGGCCCCTTCTGGAATCACATGGAGTCAAGAAACCACACAAAATGGTTCTCAAATTGGGTGATGTCTAAGAAAATAGTTTCCATTAACACTTTTATAGTTCTATAATGTTAGTGGTAACTTTACAAATTGTATTTTACAATTACAATGACAAAAATCTCTCTGGTAGGAATCATTACAATGAAAAGAGTTTACATAGAATAAGATTGTTTAAAGTCGGTTTCTGGAGTGGAAGTTTTTAGAATTCTTCCCTGAAGGTAGTTTCAGAGGGAGTCCAGAAAAAACTTTTCCCACTAAAATGAGAGTTCACAATGGCCACAACAAATCATCTATAAGTAATGGATTATTTGGAGGTTAGTTGGGAATACAAATGTGTTCTAAAATTTGTATTCGTGGAAAACATTTATTAATAGAGATTCTATAGAGGCATTAACTTAATTATTAATTTCTTTCTCTGTCCCTCTTTCCTTTCATTTTCCTCCCTCTCCCATTTCCTTCCCTTCTTTTCCTGCCATAAATCCTCAGTTATCTTTAAACTTTTATTCAAATACAAACTTCAGTCCATGTGACTGGCTTTTATAGTAAGAGTTCTATGTTGAAGAAAAATAAAATGAAATGTCACCCTCAATAAATCAAGTAAAGGATCAAGTGGATGTGTAGCAGGGGCAGAGAAATCAATTCAGCATAGGAATTAAGGGCTATCAAGTCAGCCTGACCCAGGCTGGACTCAGCTGTACCACTTACTGGACATGTCCTCGAGTGAGTGAGTTAATTAGGGTAAATCTCATGCTCTCATATTAAAATGGGAATAATACTATCTCCACGCATAATTGTGAAGATTAAATGATGATATTTACATAAAAAGCTTAGATGGTACCTGGGACATAGCAAGTACTCAATAAAGATTATAATTGACACAGTCTTGAACAACATAATATCTCATATTTCTCATATCATTGCAAAGTGATAAAGCAAAAGACATTCCAATATCCTACCTAATTAAGCAGGCATGTACTCAAACAATAATTTACTTCATGCTCTTCCAATGTTGTTTGTAATTATCTCGTTCAAATTGCATTTTGTAAAAAAGCTATTTCATGCCATGCCTGACTTGTTTGTAGACCTAGATCTTAGAACTAATAATGAATTGGTGGACTTTGAACTTAGGAAAGCTTATGATTGAGTGTAAACCTTTAATTCCACAAGCAGGGTTGGTGTTGGCTCACTGTTATCAAAGCAGAATAAGGCAAAGGTACTTCAGCTCCTTCACAATCACATGTTTTCACTTTAATCCAATTATAGATGCTAGCCACATGCTTTAAAGACCACAAAGCCAAATAAAGGAAACTGCCTGGGAATTACTCTATGGTTTACAAACATTTTCTATGACTTTATTATTCTTATTTTCTATTGTTAAAGAGAAAAGAATTATCCTCTTTGTTCTTAACTAGGGCAGCCAGTTATGTAGCAAGCCAAGGGTTTTGTGGGCCAGGAGATGTAAGTTGTGGCTGCTGACCTGCCTTGATCCCCCTAAGTACTGAGACTTCCTTCTGTTTCACAGTCCTTATCTCTAAAGGGGATTCTTGAGTTGATGGTCAGTGAGATCTTTTCTAGCCCTTCTAGCCTATCATTTCACACCAAGAGACTTTTCTGAAAGAACTACAAGGTAAAAATGATATGCTCAGAGAAGACAAAATGAGACACTGAATAAAGGATATACGTGTGTCTGCAGAAAGCAAAGAAGTAGATTATTCAACAAGACAAAAGATGAGTGACATTTTGAATGTTAGACTTCATATTTTTGTTATTAAAATTAGCTTCATAGTTAGCTGGTTGCATATAGCAGGGCTTTGTATATCTTAACACTTAACTGGTGATGTGTCCTAACCAGAACCTAACCAGTAACATCAAGTCACTAAGCCTTGTATCCTTTTTAAGTATGTGAAGGTATTTCTTCATGTTGCCTGAGTGGCTTTATGTTTTAACTTTTAAATTTTAGTTTAAACTTTTCATAAAATATTTTGTCTGGCTTGGTTCCAAAATATAAATTTGTGACATTTTATGAACAAAATAAAAACTCTTGTATTGCAATTTATTAGATTGACAGTTACTTAAAAAAAATCATTGGTACTTAAAATGAAAGTGACCTCTTGATATTTTTAACTGAAACTTTATTCAATTATGGAACAAAAGAAAAGACAAAATATAAAATATTAAATTTCAAAGATAGTATCACAGTTTCTGCACAGAATCTGGAACACTTAAGCAGACACTCTTTTTGCTCTTAGTACGTGAGTAAGATGTTTTCCTACCAAGTTTTAATGGGTAAATGTAACATTGTTTTCTTTTGGCTGGCTCTGTTTGATTTCATGAGAGGGATCAGGCATTTCACTTCCTAAAATACCCTTAATCAAAGTTAGTATTTGGATAGGAATTCTTGCAATTTCTTTCAATTAAGTCAATTCAGGAAGAATTAGCTCTTGTCCTACTAGCTTCATAAAGTCTAATTTTGATAACTACTTTCTATCTAAACTTTCATATATAATGTAAGAGTTTACAGCCACCATATCTACTATTCTAAAAAATATGGCCATTGGCCATCTACAGGTTCTGCAACCAGCAGAACAATTGTCACATTTTGATGGAGCATATTTACTCCTGATTATGTTTTAATATATAAAGCAACTTTTTTTTTTAAAAAATCAGAGCTGGAATGCTGATGCATAGATAATAGATACTACTACGAGAGCTTCTGGTTTTGTGGTGACATGCAAAAGCAGTGTCCTATCAGCATGATGGGGCTGGGGTTTAGTTCAGTTGGTACAGTGTTGCTCTGTACTCTCTGAGGCCCTAGGTTCGAGACCCAGCACTACAAACAATGAGAGGACTAGGCAGCCCACTCCTGAAACAACCCCCAACAATCAGCCATTAAAACCCCTATGAACAGCAGAGAAGCACTGACATAGTGCCGGGCATGGCGTAGTGTCAGGGAGTGTGTATCCTGGTGTATATAAGGTCACTATGAGTTGGACCCGACTCCATGGCACCTAACAAAAACAACAACATCAGCATGATACCCGTGTAATGAAGAATTTATAGGTCAAATTCTTGCTTGTAAAAACTCAGGAGTGATTTCTTTCTTATTATGTTGCACAGTTCCTACATAAGTTAGTTTTTGATTTTTTAACTCATTCACCAGTTCAGTTGAGCTAAACTGCCTCCAGCAATGTTGCCATTCGAATTATAAACTGGTTTAGCTGAACAATGCTATTGATGGAGTACTTTTGCCCAACCTCTGAGGACATTGACTCAATCCTTCCCCATCAGAATCTTTTCTGTGATATAAATAAGCATTGAAACAATAGCCAGTTTTTACATATGCTAAAATTAGAATTTAAATCCCATATTTGTTGGGTTTCTTAGGCATAAATATTGTGAAATGACAACAGCCACAAAAACCTAGGAGCATTTCGTCAACTATTACATATTCTCCTACTGTGTAGTTGCTCTGAAAATTTTCCACAAGCTTCTCAAAATACCATGTTACAGGCACTACTGGATCATCTTGATGCTTTGTTGCCTGGTTTCCGAATTACTGAAAGGAAGGCATGTAAGTAAATTCAGCGTTCTTTTCAGTGACATAATGGAGTGAAAAATATCTCTACTTGTTTCATCTGTAACAAACATTACAGAAGATAAGTCTTCATTTCCCAATTTAAAAGCACTGCTGTTAATAAGCAATCCTATAAAAGCTTGCAGTTCTATTATGTCTAAGATTTTCAGTTCTAGTCATTCCTGTCACTTATATTTTGCATGTGTTTTCTAAAGTTTTTCATTTGTCCATGAATAATTTCTTCTTGTATTTCCTCAGAAAATAAGCAATGCCAAATGTCTCTAACATGTGAGGGATCTTGCAAACTTTTTACAGGGTCCTTGGAACCTGGTAATTTTATTGTCAATTTCTTAATGGTATAACCCTTCTGGATCTGGATTTTTTGGTTTAGGCCACTTGAGTTCATGTTTCCAATAAAAATATTTTTTTCTTATTACTTACATTGTCTGCTGTGGAAGATTCTTCATCACCTTCTCCTTCTGCTTCTCCTTCTCCTTCTCTTTTTGCTTCTAATTCCTCTTGTCCTTCTCTATCTTCTTCTACTCTTTCTTTCCTTATTGTTCTTTCTTCTACTTCATCTTGATCAGTATCTGTATCATGAGAACTCACTGATTGTTGACCATAATCACAATCATCCACATCACTTGCATCTTCATCTTTTTCATCTAATTCACTCAAAATTTGATGTGAAAACTCTGGAAATTGAGGATTATCAGGCTTCATAATTGTAGGAAATAATTTGCGACCCGTTTTTCTCAATGTTATTGCTATAATAATTATAATATTACAGAAAATAGAGGAATAGTAATTAAAAAAAACCCAACTAATGCCCCTAGTGATTTCAGCTCTCAGAGACTCAAATCTTTTTGTATCTTGTACCATTCAGTAAATTGAACTGCAAATGCAACTATGAAAAAAATAGGTGTAATTTTAGGAAGTTGCTGAAGATATGAGCAGTTGTACAGAATTAGCATGTATAAGGTGAATGCAAATACATTGCTTGGGACTGCTAGACCCATACTTCACAAGTTAGGAATTGTTGAGAACTGACAAAGTGTATAGAGTTAATACCTAAGTGCCATGGAGTTTTATAAAATTTGTGGGTTCACCAAGTTTATCATTTTGTTGTTATTGTTTGATTTGTTTATTGTTTATTGCTATTGTTTGTTTCTCTCTAAGTAGCACAGACTGGCATTGAACTCAAGATCCTCCTGCCTTATTCTCCTGAGTTTGGGATTATAAGCATGTGCCCCTATACCCACCTTCACAGTCTATCTTATAGCAGCTTGCAATCAAGTATAATGGTAAGAACACTGCATGTTTAATGGAAATTGCTTAGAAGATTACATATAAATCACATGAAGACAAAATACCAGCCTTGACTACCATGGCATTATGAATTAACTGGTTTAGATTTTTAATAGGTCTTCAGATTTCCTTTTTAGAGCTCCTTTTTCCTTTAACAATTAAAAAACCCTTACACAGAAGTCATTTTGGGTTCATGTTCCTTTATACATACTGTTGCTCTTTCAAAGAGATATTAAATTAATGTGTTGTTTTTATTATGCAATATTTCCCCATTAAAGATAACTTCCCCCATGTTCTGTCAGCATGCCATACTGTGGGGGCTTGTGTGTGCTGTGATGCTGAAAGCTATGCCACTGGTACAACACATGCCAACATGCCAACACATGCCAACTACGGCAGACAGTTTTAAGCTGAGATTCCAGATTAGGATAGACTAGGGAGCCAGACATGATGGCACAACCCAGAAACAATTAACCATTGAAACCCTATTAGTAGCAGAGAAAAACTGTCAGATGTATTGCCAGAAAATGAGCCCACCAGGTAGGAAGACACTCAAAAGATGACTGGAGAAGAGCTGGCTCCTCAAAGTCAAGTCAACCTTATGATGGGAATGGAGTAAAGCCCCAGGGACCTCCATTAGTTGATATGGCACAACTCAAAATGAGAATGAAAAACATTCATTGATAATTGGAATGTGGAATGTATGTAGTATGAATCTAGGAAAATTAGAAATCGTCCACAGGGAAATAGAGTGCATAAACACTGACACTCTAGGCACCAGTGAGTTAAAATGGACTGGTGTGGGCCATTTTGAATCAGCTAATAATATGGTCTACTATGCTGGGAATGACAAATTAAAGAGAAATGGAGTTGCATTCATCATCAAAAAAGACATCTCAAGAGCTGTCCTGAAGTACAATATTGTCAGTGATAGAATAATATCCACACATCTACAAGGAAGGTCAGTTAATATAAATATTATCCAAATTAATGCACCCACCACTAAGGCTACAAATGAAGATAGGGTAAATTTTTACCAGTTTTTGCAATCTTAAATAGATTGAACATGCAATCAAGATGTACTGATAATTACAAGTAACTGGAATGCAAAAGTTGGAAACAAAGAAGAAGGATCAGTAGTTGAAAAATATGGCTTTGGTGATAGAAATGATGCTGCAGATCACATGATAGAATTTTGTCAGACCAATGACCTTTTCATTGCAAATACATTTTTTCCCCAACATAAATGGTGACTATACACAAGAAATTTACCTAATGGAACATACAGGAACCAAGTTGACTACATTTTTGGAAAAAAAAAAATGACAGAAAATCTCAATATCAAATGTCAGAACAAGACCAGTTGCTGATTGTGGGTCAGACTATCAACTGCTTATCTTCAGGTTCAAACTGAAACCACAGAAAATTAGAACAAGTGTATGAGAGCTAAAGTATGACCTTGAGAATGTCCCACCTGAGTTCAGGGCCTACCTTAATAACAGTTTAGTACATTAGACACTAATGATCAAAAACCAGTTGAGTTGTAGCATGACACCAAAGACATGATTCATGAGGAAAGAAAAAGTTTATTAAAAAGATAGGAAAAAAGGAAAAGACCAAATTATATGTCAAAAGAGACTCTGATACTGGCCTTAGAACGTAGAACACCTAAAGTAAAATGAAGACATGACAAAGTTAAAGAACTAAACACTATATTTCAAACAGCCAGTCAGGAAGACAAAAATCAAATATTATAATGACATGTGCAAAGAGCTGGAGATAGAAAACCAAAGGGGAAGAACACGCTCTGCTTTTCTCATGCTTACAGAATTGAAGAAAATATTCAAGCCTTGAGTGACAATGGTGAATGTTTCTATAGGGAAAATATTAAATGATGCAGGAAATATCAAATGAAAATGGAAGGAACACACAGAGTAATTATACCAAAAAGAATTAGTGGATGACCAACCATTTCAAGAGGTTGCATATGATGAGGAACCAGTGATATTGAAAGATGAGGTAGAAGCTTCCTTGAAGGAACTGGAAAAACACAAGGCTCCAGGAATTGATGGAATACTAAATGAGATGTTTCAACAAAAAGATGCAGCACTGGAGGGGCTAATTTGTTTATGCCAAAAGATTTGGAAGGAAATACATGGCCAACTGAATGGAAGAGATCCATATTTTTGCCTATTCCCAAGAAAAGGAATCCAACTGAATGTGGAAATTTTGATCAATATCATTAATATCATATGCAAGTAAAATTTTGCCAAAGATCATTCAAAAGTGATTGCAGCAGTCTATAGACAGGGAACTAGTGGAAAATCAAACTGGAATCAGAAGAGGGTGTGAAACCAGGGACATCATTGCTGATGTCAGGTGGATATTAGCTAAAAAACAGAGAATACGAAAATGATATCTACCTATGTTTTATTGATGATGCAATTGCATTTGACTGTATGGATCATAACAAATTATGGATAACATTATAAAAAATGACAATATTAGACCACTTAATTGTAGTCATGAGGAATCTGTATGTGGGGAGCAGGAGGCAGTCATTCGAACACAACAAGAAAACACTACCTGGTTTAAAGTCAAGAAAGGTGTGCATCAGGGCTGTAACCTTTCACTGTACTCCTTCAATCTTTATGCTGAGCAAATAATCTGAGAAGTTGGACTTTATGAAAAAGAACCTGGCCTCATGTTTGGAGGAAGATTCATTAACAACTTAACATTATGCAGATGACACAATTTGGCTTGCTGAAAATGAAGAGTATTTGAAACATTTACTGATGAAGATCAAAGAATACATCCTTCAGTATGGATTGTGCCTCAACATTAACAAAACAAAATCCTTACAACTGGGTCTGTAAGCAACTTCACGATAAATGGTTAAAAGATTGAGGTTGTCCAAGATTTTGCTTTACTTGTTTCTACAATCAATACCCATGGAAGCAGCAGTTGAGAAATCAAAAGACACATTGCATTGGGAAAAACTGTTGCAAAAAACCTCTTTACAGTGTTGAAAAGTAAAGATATCACATTGAAGACAAATGCCATGGAATTTCAGTCGCATCATATGGTTGTGAAAGCTGGACATTGGATAAGGGAAACAAAAGGAGAACTGATGCATTTGAATTATGGAACTGGAGATGAATATTGAATAACCATGGACTGCCAAAAGAACCAACAGATCTGTCCTAGAAGAAGTGCCAACAGAGAGCTCCTTAGATGTAAGGATGGTTTGACTGTGCCTGATATATTTTGGACATGTTGTCAGGAGGGACCAATCCCCAGAGAAGGACATCATGTTTGGGGGAGTGGCAGGTCAATGAAAAAAAGGAAGTCACTCAACTAGATGGATTGACACAGTGACTGCAACAATCGGCGTAAACATATATGAGATCATGTGCCTGGCACAGAATTGGGGAGTGTTTTGTTCTGTTGTACATAGAGTCACTATGACTCAGACCGGACTTGATGGCATATTACTACAAAACAACAAAGTTAACTTGTAAAATGCAGAGAACACATATTTTTCCTTAAAGAAAATAAAGAGTAGATTTAAAGCATGGCCATTTTCAAATGCAAAAGTGGACTTTTTAAAATGCTTTTTGTGTGCCAGTCACTTTCCACACTATCTGATTTAATCTTTACAATGCTCCATTGTATTATCACCACACCCTGTGACAGTAATGGAAGTGAACCTTGTGGAGGTCCAGTGATTTTCCTGAACGTACCAAGGTAGTACATCGGAGAGGTGGAATCAAGTCCAGGTCTGCTCTCCCTGTCGTTGTATCCTTCTCATCCTCAGTGTTCTGCTAGAGTTGTGCTTACAGAGAGGAGGAGGAAGCTGCTTCTCACCGTTGATGTATACATATTATGAGAAAATAGTCTTAAGAGATTTATTGAACAGACTGAGTTATTACAAATTTACATCCATCATCCCATATGATATTTTAAAAAATCAGACTTTTTAAGAAGTGAGATTTCCAATGAATGAATTTAAAATGCAAATCTATATTCACCTACAATGCAAATTTATTTTTACCTCCAATGAATGTATGGGCTGAGGTTTAGCTCAGATGGTAGAGTGCAGCTCTATGCCTGTGAGGCACTGGGTTCAATCCCCAGTACCGAAAAAATGGGAGAAGGACCTAGCAACCCACCTCCAAAACAATCCTGGAAAAAACAAACAAACAAACAAACAAAAAAACCAGCCATTGAAAACCCTAAGAGGGTCACTATGAGTTGGACCTGACTTGACAGCACCTGACAACTACAATAATGAATGTACAGGTTCTTCCTAGAGATATAAGAAATCTCCTGAATAAAGTAAGAAAAACACTGTCCCAGAGATTCACATGATACTATGGAAAAGTATGTTTGATTGTCATAAAAGATATTCTACATTAATACCATCAAGCCATTGAAAACTGCTGGTTTCACTTGCGTAATGCTATGTCTGCCAAGTGATGTGGGGCTTCTTATGGATATAAATACATTTACAGATAGTTAAGGAAAATATAACAATGTATTCCAAAGAAAATTTAACAGGTTAAAAAAAAATCCTGTACTTATTTCAAAGAACAGGAACACACACACACACACACACACACACATACACACACACACATAGGAAGTTTTTCATTTTCTTTTTTTCTGTAGATATATTACAATATACTAACTTACTAAGATAAAACACTTTCCTTTTTCTTTTTTTCTTTCAGTACTGATGAGTTGAACTCAGTACCTCGTGCTTTGCAAGCTGTGTCTCCAGCCCAGTTCTCACTTTTTATTTTGAGTTTAAGTTATGCAGGCTGCCTCTTGTCTCAAACTTGTGATCCTCCTGCCTCAGCAACCAAATTCACTGGGATCACAGGTGTGTGCCACTATATCTTGCTTTTCCTGTTTTTTAATATGGTCTAGACAATATGCATTTTGTTTCTATATGCATAAATTGTGTTTACATAATACACAATTCCCCCAGTGTCTGATCCTGTCAGATCTTGGAAGCTAAGCAGGGATGGGCCCACTTAATCTTTGGATAGGAGACTGCCTAGGAAGACCAGGTGCTGTAGGCTTATGAGAAGGACATGGCAGCCCACTCCCCCACCCCTTAACCCACTCCAAAATTCAGCCATTGAAAGCCATATGAATAACATAGAAGTACTGACATAGCATCAGGCATGGAACAGTGTTGGTGAGTGCTTCATTCTGTTGTATGTACAGTGGCTATGAGATGGACCTGACTTGACAGCACCTAACAACAATATGCATGAAATGTGTTTACATAATACACAAGAAGCTGTTGGTAAGTGATCCTTTTGGGGACAAATTTTGAATTTTGAAGCATGAGATCTATTATCTGTTAAAATATTTTCAACCAAAAAAAGTTATAGGGAGAAGTGGTAATTATTACAGGAAAGGTAAAATGAATGTAACATTTCCAAAGCCTCTGAAGAGAGCCATTTCTTCAAAGTTAGTAAAGAGTTAAGTTATTTCTTCAAGAAATGGAAGTGCTCTGACCCACATTCTTCCAAATCAAATAATGCAGTCTAGTGTACATTGTTATAAAGGTTTGTATACTTTTAGTTTTAAATTGTATTTGGAGTTCTTACTCAGATTCTCTGACAAGAATAGTGGGGAACTTAGATTGATAATATAATCAGATAAGCCTCCCTACAGAAAGGTTGCAGAAAACAATTGCTTTATTTCATGAGTTTAAAATTTACTTAATAAAATAAACAGAAATAGCTAGGCATGGTGGTACATGACTGTAATCCCAGCGACTTGGGAGGCTGAGGCAGGAGGATTGTGAGTCCTAGGCCGAGGTAACCTATGTAACTTAGTGAGATCTTGTCTCAAGATAAAAAATAAAAAATGGTCTAGGGGTCCAGCCCAATGATAGAGCATTTGGAAAGTATGTGAGAGGCCCTGAGTTTAACCTCCATGTACCACAATAAATAAATGGATAGATAAATAAAAAAATAAATGAAAATTTAAATAAAATGAGCAGAAATGCTGAAAAGAATGTGTTCAAATTGGAATTATACTCCCCTTAAATCCTATTTCATATCTCTTTCCCATATAACTCCAACAATTAAAAGCATGTGACAGTTCTATGAAAATTTTAAACTCAAATGTCTTTGCAACTTCTGCTATATATATCCCTTACAATACAACAACAAAAACAACAAAATCAAGATTTGTTTTTTGCTAAAGTTAAGGGTAGAAGAGAAAAACTATATTTGAAAAGTGGAAAAGAAATACTTGTGAGAGTTTTTAGTTGAACTGCAGCCTTTTTAAAAAGCCTCAATGCCTAAATCCCCAAGCTATTCCTAAAATGAATTCAGTTTTGAATGCATTGATAAAAATCATTGCTGGTCAGAGCTGCCTACATTTTTCACGGAGTTGGGAGTGGTGTGCCTGAATTGGCCAATCTGGAACCCAATATGAGTTGACTGATAAGCTCACTTCGAATTTGTCTCCTGAAGATAAGTTTTGACACTTTAAATTTCTACCAGTTGTATACATAAATGACACTTAGGGTTTCTTAAGGTCAACAATTCTAAACTAGATTTAGAAATATTTATAACTTAGTAATTGTGGTTCTTTTGCTAAGATTTCTGGTTTTCTCTACTAAAGTCCAATGAAATATGGGAGTTGATTAGGTGAATTTTTCATATAAAATTCTATTATTTAAGTAACTTTATCTGGACCTTCCATTTCTCTAGTGTCTGTAATCTCCAGGAAAGAGAATCAGGTATGAATATCTCCCATGCAATATTAAGCCACAAGCATGTGACTTACTGCTATGAGATTTTCAAACGTCTTCTGAACCCAGTGGCCACTTGCATCATTTCTATCCAAGTGATTTCCTGTTTTTCCTGGTAGTGGAATGAATTGGTATTTAAGCCTATAACCTTTATTTGGTGATTCAGTCATGTCACTAAAGGAGGTAACCCATCCTCAACTCAAAAAAAAAAAAGTTTTTCCCCAAATTACTGACTTTTACTTTGCTGAGATTTTGGTGGCAGTGACTTTAGAGTCCAGGTTGTACAACTATAGGCTTTAAGACCTCATTTCACTTAAGACTAGAAGAGAAAAGCCATATTTGAGAAATGAGAAAGAAACACATTTAAAAGACCTCTCAGTTAAACTGGAGGAGACTTTTGTTTCCTGTTTGTACTCCTCAAACACCACCTACATCCTCAAATAATTATTTTTCTTCTCTAAGCTTCAGTGCTATCATCTATATCAGTAACAACCTTCCCTCACCTCACTCAGTGGGGAGAAGGTGTAAGAATGATGTTGATAGAAAGTATACTCTAGCACTTGGCAGGGTAAGCACTCAAGTCATTTGTTATTATCTAATTG
This sequence comes from Pedetes capensis, assembly GCA_007922755.1. NCBI lineage: Eukaryota > Metazoa > Chordata > Mammalia > Rodentia > Pedetidae > Pedetes > Pedetes capensis. The sequence continues at coordinate 55,168 of VMDO01001782.1, forward strand.
GTTACTAATTATACATAATTGTATTTTGCATATCATCTGTTCCCCCTGGAATAAACTATTACCAAATAAGACTTTTTAAAAGGAATTCAATAAATGCTAGGTTATTCAATAGATCTATAATAAAGATCCCTGGAAATAAAACCATTTACCAAAACCAAATAAATGTGCGTGCATGTTCGTATGTATGTATGTATGCATATCATATGTATGTATATATCATATGAATATATGTATTAAATAGGAAAAACATCTTTCCTGTACTTTAAAACTGCATGTGATTTAAATATGCCAAAGTTGGGTAACCACTGCTCAAAGGAAAAAGTGACCAGTATTAGGCTATGGGATTATTTAGTGATTATACTAAGCTTGGGTCTGGTGTCAGGATATGAAGAAAAGACATCAGACCTATCTGGTAGTGGTGGTAGTAATTGCCTAAACTTAACAGTCGTCAGATCAGAGGAGCTGGTACTTTATTCTCTTCTCCAATTTTAGACCCATTTTCTCTTAAACTAACATACATCTTCAGGCTTAATTAAGCAGTGAAGCAAACAAGGAAGAACCAGGGGGTTGCAAAGACCAGTGAATCAAAGTGAATATTCTGCATGTGAGTTGAAAGCCAATTCTGAAATCAGTTGGATCAATAGTAAGATATTTCTTCTTCATCACTTAGGGGGTCATTGGGAATTGCTAAGCCCTCCTTTCTACAGTATTAAACATTTTCATGAAAGCCCCAGGTTCTTTCAGGTGCTATCTTATATGGAATTTAATTTGTTCTAACATTCTTCCAAGAGCTATTACAGCACACCACATCACTGTATCCCATTTAACTCTCAAACCACAGAGAAGCTGGCTGCAGCATCAAACAACACCATTAAAAATACCACAAGGGAACCTTGGAGTAGGAATTCCAGGCACAAGAAATTGCCTAGGGACAAACAGAGGTTGTAAAGAGTTTGACTGATACTAGGTTGGGGATTTAGGAGAATTTTAGAGTCTGAAAAGATAGCCCTGAAGACCTGCATGTTGGCTCCTAGGGGTGGTTCTTTGTGGTTACACAGGTTAATTAAAAGATGAAAGCAAACTTTGGCCTTGTCCGTCCACCCTTGTATTTTTCTTGTCAAAAGATTTGGGACCAAGAGTGAATACAACTCAGAATAGCTAGGCAAAGTTGTCCAAGAGGCATCCTCCTCCCCCATCACTGGGCTTTGCAAAGAAACAACCACCTCATTAAAATAAATTTTTAAAAATCTAGATATCTTTATTGTGCCATTTAAGCAATTACTTAGAAGGCTTCAGGCTGAAATCTTGACTCTAGGCATTTAAAATTTAAAGTGCAGAAATTAATGCAGCCATGGCTACACAAGAGGATCCAGACATAGCAAATTTGAATGAGTGTTTTGGAAATCTAGCTGACTTAATGCATTAGTTGTTATTTTGAGTCCTGCAATGTGAAAGGTTCAAATTCAGAGCCTTGGAGCTAGAGAGATGATATTACAGTTCTGGTGGCAGCTTTGGAAGAGGTAGTAATAGTGGAGGAGAAACAGGAGGAGCAGGAGGAGGATATTTTTCTGGGTAGGAGGACAGGAGGAAGAGAAGTTAGTGCCTGTCTTCCCAGCTCTGCTACAGAATCATTGCAAACTCAACACAAAAATGAAAGAAGTGGCTTTTAACATCAACTTTCTTATCCACCTTGATGGCCTAACATGCCTCTGGGATCTTCTCAGAAGATCCATTTTGGTACATATAACAGTTGATTTTCCCATGAGGTTCCTGGAACATGGATAAACTGGACTTCTTCTGGTCTTCAACTCTCATAGAAGTTTTCCTTCATATAATATACTTCAGTTTGGAATATTACATTTAATATCATTACTATTTGATTCATATCTATCTCCCCTTTCCTGTCCCTAAATTACATGGATTAAGGGCAGGGATAATAAGTCTTTTTGGTCAAGAGCTTTGCTTGGTGCTTGATAGAGGACTGTCAAAAATTATTTGTTAAAAGAATGTTTTCTGAATTGTTAAATGGACCAGGACTGGGTATCTAACCCAAAGTCAAGCAATTTGTGGGCTCACCATTAGCCAAGGCTCTGTAATATGTGACTACAGTGGAAAGCTATCTAATTGGTTTTGCAAATTTGCTGGTTTTAATTGCAGTTGTAGACAGAGAATTGCAGCTACAGTAATTGGTGTCAGAAGAATTGCAAAATCATCATTATCACCACCACCACCACCATCATTATCATCATCATCATGGCAAGCCACATACAAACTGGAACAATGAGAAAGCAGACACTACAAAGAGCAGAGGAACTATCTCCAGCCAAAGGAAACAGTCTATCCACACAAACAAACCAAGGGCAGAGGCCTGAGAGGACACTACTTTCTACAAGCCAAAGATGAAGTTTCAGGTCTCAAGAATTGTGATGATTCCTGTTTACCTGTATTCATACAAGAATAACATTTATTTTGATCTAGTTATTTCTTGTAAACAAACTGATCCAGTGAGGATGCTACCATATGCTAGTGAGGGTCCTCTGTGACCTAATATGTGAAGAAAAGATGCTTATTTATTGCCAGTCGCTCAAGGGTCTGGAATCTTTTCCCAGCCCCTTCAGGGTGTTTCCAGGAAAAGTCACCAAACAGCTTTGATTCAAGGAAATGAAACTCCTCTGTCTGTCCTGTGTTGGCTAGTTTTTAAAATATGATTGCTGGAGTAAAATGTGATTTTGTTCAAAGTACTACATCATAGAGCGCCCCTCAACATTTACTAGAAATTAATTATACACAGGAATTGTACTTGGCTTGAATCTTACAGCTGTGCATTTGTTTTTTATTTGCTGCCTAGAACTCACTTCCTGGTATTGACCACAGAGAGAGGCATTTTCTATTTCTAGTCACTAGAGACAATCTGAAATTCAACAATAACCTGATTTGTGAGCTGTCTGGCAGGAATAAAATTCCTATTCATTTATTTATTTTTGTAGTAATGGTGGGTTGAACCCAGGGCTTCACTCATGCTAGGCAAGTGCTCTACCACTGAGCTTCACCCTGGCCCCTTTTCTATTTTTTGAGACAGAGTCTTGCTAATTTGTGCAGGCTGCCTCTGGACTTGAACCTGTAATCCTCCTGCCTCAGTGTCCCAAGTCACTGGGATTACAGGCATGAGCCACAATGCCCAGTGAAATGTCTCCTTATAATCACTGACACTACTCTCTGTGTGGGAGTAGAATAACACAGGCTCTCCTCATTTATTCTCACTCTGTTTTGTGATTACAGTTGGAGACCACTACTAAAAAAGGGAGTGAGGTGAAGAATGACACATGACACAGAGTCTGGTCCTGGGAGATGCTGCAGTGAGGAATGAGGAAGTATCATGAGGAAAGGGAATGTGGGTGTGTTAGTCAGCTTTCTATCACTGTAACAAATACTTGACATAATCAACTTATAAAAAAAGGTTATTTTGGCTCACAATTTTAGAAATTTCAGTTAATGATTGATTGGCTCTGATGTTTTGGGCTTGTGTCAAGGCAGCACATGATGATAAGAGTACATGGTGGAGTAAAACCCCTTATATCATGACTACAGAGGAAAAAAAGAAGAAGAGGCTGATGTCCCAGTATCCCCTTCAAGGACATACCTTCAGTTCCTTAAAGACCTCCACTAGGCTTCATCTTTTAAAGGTTCTACCACCTTCCAATAGCACCACCTCTGGAGAACAACCTTTAACATATAAGGCTTTGGGGGATGTTTGATCCAAACTATAACAATAGGATTAGGGAACTGAGAATGAATAAGAAGAAGGGGATGAGGGAAGGAAAGGGACTTTAGACAAGGAATGGGCAGTATAAGAAAAAAAAGGAAAGAAATGAGAGACAAGAGTGGGAAAATAAGATACAAGGAAAGGAAAAAGGGGAGAAAGAATGAAGAACATAAGAAATGAATGCGGAGGGAACTAAAGTGAACTCAGGTGAAATTTGAGGGAGACAGTCACATGTCATTTTCAGGGTATGAAATCTGAAAGCAATCTGTCAGAGTTTGAATTTTAGCTCCACAACCTTCCAAAACAATGACCATAGGAAATTTTCTTAAATTCTCTGAGATAGTTATTTTTCCTCTGAAAAATGGGGATAATTACTTTACTCTGCTCATAAATTGGGCTGTGAGAATAAAATGTGATCATGTCAGCCAAGTCTTAGCACATGGCGTGGCACAGAGCTGGAGTTATTGATAACAAAGTTAAAAAAAGAGAGAGGAGCAGAGGGTAAAAAAAGGAACAAAATGGAGGAAATAGGAAGAAGAAATATTCAGACAGTGGAAAGGTAAACAAGAAAGAAAAGAATTTCTGCTAATTTTAATCTTTCTTTCCCCCCATTATAATCCAGATCTATGCCTACCATCTTATTTCTATCTGTGTTAATGACTGCAGAAAATTTAGATATGTTGTATACAAATTCATTTTAAAATACATCCTTGTATTAAACCAGCCTGTAATAGTTTGCCAAGTAGATGTTCACATTTCCTTAAGAGTTGAAATTTGAAATTATTCCCTAGAAATGAGTTGAGATCAAGGCTACACTAAGCTGCATCAGTCATCCAAAAAACCATTTGTTTATTTTCTCTTCCTCTTTACTGTATTGACTAGCTGTTTGATGGGATTAACTAAATTGACTGGTTTCTTTGAAATGTGTTAACCCAGCTGAAGGCAGTGGGGAACATAAAGCCCCTAGTGTTCTTGGTGGTGTTTCTTTCCAAGTTTCTCTCCACAACACAAACCACTTCCTTTTCCTTGAAGTCATTTTGCTTTTCTTATTAGTCTCACAGTCCAGGAGCTGGAGCTGATCGTTGAACATTGAGGTGGTTTTCAGTCCAAGACCATGAAACAACGGAACAGAACTGGCTTACCACATAACAGCAGGGCATTACTGAGGGTCCATCTTCCTGCCTTGAGCAAAGGAGGAAGAAAAGTGCAAAGAAGTGTAGCTGAGGTGCAAGAAAGCTATCAAAGATGGATTCTCATGGGGGTGAGGCATGGGAAAGGAATGGAACTACCGCTCAAGTCAGAAGAAAAAAAACATGGATGGGACCAAAAACGAAAACAAAATAAAAAACCAAAACTTCTCTTGACACTCATACGTAGCAGGGGTCTGTGCACCTGGCATGGAGCTGTACACTTGTCAGGTCACAGACATGGTTCCTTAGTGTCTCCATAAAGCTGAATGAACCATATTCTCCTCCACTGAACAGAAGCAGGAAAGGGTAACCTTTATTGGCCACCAAAAGACGACTGTTAAATGCCACTCAGAACACAATAAAAGGAATTTTGTCCTCTTCCCAAATTTGTGACCTTTTGTAGGACCATGGGAGTTATTTGAAATATTGGCCAGTAAAACAAATATCATAGTGGCATTGCTTTTCATACCTTCCTTATTGTGATGCTGAGGGCTGACCATCCATCATCTACTCCTTTCATATAATTTCTTCCTACCAAAGGCATTGAGAGATACATTTTTATCTCAGTTTCTGTCTCATGTAGGCTCTTTCTCCACATTGGCTACTACTGATCTATGTTGTGCCCTTGTTGTGTTGTTGTTATTCGAGTTATTGAGTCAGGTCCGACTCATAGCAACCCTACTTACAACAGAACAAAACACTCCCTGACACTGTGCTATGTCCAGCACTATGTCAGTGCTTCTCTTCTATTCACAGGGTTTTCGATGGTGGATTGTTTCAGGAGGGGGATGCTGGGTCCTTCTCCTATGTTTTGCCCTTACATGCTACTTAATAATCATTTCAAGGAGCTCTGAAAAGAGTGACATAAGGGCACCTGACTACCTCTGCTAAAAGCCAGGCATGATGATGTCATAGCTCCATAAACTAGTATCATGAAGATACAACAAAAGAATTGACATATTATGGGATTGACTTCTTGAGAATAAAGAGCCATAAACTAGAATTTTTAGAACAATTTTATTAGTGCTATGTTAGAGGTATCTGTAGCCATAGCACCCTGGTATCTGATCCCACCTGATCTCAGAAGCTAACCAGGGTGGGCCTGGTTAGTCCTTGGATGGGACACCACCTGGGAATACCATGTGCTGCAGGGTAGGGAGAAGGACCTGGCAATCCATTCCTAAAACAGTTCTCCACTGAAAATCCTATGAATAGTATAGAGGCACTGATAATATGCTGGGCATAGCACAGTGTGGCGGAGTATTTCATTCTGTTGTACATAGGGTCACTGTGAGTTGGACCCAACTCAGCAGCACCTGACAACAACAACGTTGTAGGTTTAGGGGTTCAGGGGTTACATCAATACTCTGACCAGCAGTAAACTTGTCTCAGCCTGGGGAAGGGGTCAGATGTTGGATTTTAGGTGTCATTTCACTCAAAGATGAGTTGCAGTAAACGTGGTAACTATAAGAGAAAGTGAGCTCTAGACAGGGAGCTGAGAACAAGCTGAGGTAGAGAGTTGTGAAACATGGTATGTGGGGAAGGAAGAAAGCTGCCATTGAATGAGTCAGGCAGGGGCTAGAGAGGAGGTGGCTACCTGGAGAGAGGCCTTGAGTGCCACCACAAAGATTAGAGTTGTGTAGCTGATAGGTAGGCACATAGGGTTTTAAGCAGCAGAGTGATTTTCAGATGTTTTTCAGTACTGAGGGGTTGAACTGAGGGCCTGGTGCATTTAGGCAAGTGCTCTACCACTGAGCCACACCACCAACCATTTATTTTTTATTTTTTATTTTGAGACAGGGTCTCACTAAGTGTCTCAGGCTGCTGCTGGCCTGGAACTTGCAATCCTTCTGCCTCAGTCTCCTAAATCACTGGGATTAAAGGTGTGTGCCAGTGTGCCCAGGGGGCTGGGATTTAGCTCAGTTGGTAGAGTGCTGTGCTACAGTCTCTGAGGTCCTGAGTTCAATTCCCAGCACCACAAAAAAAAAAAAGGGGGGGGGAGAAGGACCTGGCAATCCACTCTCAAGGCAATCCCGAAACAGTCAGCCATTGAAAACCCTATGAGGGTCGCTATGAGTCAGATACCGACTTAGCGGCACCTAACAACAACAAGCCAGTGTGCCCAGCCAGTTTTAGATTTATTAATGAGGTGAATTTGGTTGCATTGTTGAAGGCAGAGCTAAGAAGAAGTCTCCAGGAGACAAACCATTTAAGAATGTAGTTCTAAAATTTTTTGATTTGTAGTAAGAAATATATTTTCATGACAAAATGCATGTGTGCACTTGTACATGTGTTTGTGGCAATTATCTTGTAAAATAACATTTATCCTTGAAGTTACAGGTGTGGTTTTATAATCTGTCATTTTATATTCAATTCTATATATATTTTAAAATAAAATGTTAAACATAATTGACAGTTTTAGAAACACTATTACAAGCCTTAGGGATTTATTAGTGCATGAGAGAAAGAGTACAGACTTGAGAAATATTTAGAAAATAAAATAATGATATATTTATTTGATGGAGGGGATGTGTGACTTCCAAGTTTTAGTCTGGGATAAAAGTGATTCACTAGCTGAGGCAGGAAAAACAGATTTCAGAAGAAATATGTGAATTCTGATTTGGACATCCTGGATTTGAATGCTGGGATACTATCAGCATTGGGATTTTATATGAATGAATCTGAAAATCACTTGAGTAAAGATGAGCTTAAACATAAAAAAGTGATGTGCCTGGCACAGAATTGGGGAGTGTTTTGTTTTGTTGTACATAGGGTCCCTATGAGTCTGACCTGACTCGAAAAAACCTAACAACAACAACAAAGATGGAGTTTTGGGAATCATCTAACAGTGGAACATACAACTTTTGAAGGGCCTGAAAGCATCTACAGAGTACAGAGAGAGAAAACCAGAGTCAAAAAAGAACCTTCTAGAACATTCAGACTTGAGGAGAGAAGGGAGAGTGAGACAGGCTATAAAGGATGGTGAGGGATATTTAGGACAGCTAGAAGAGCAGAGAAATACCAGGGACAGAATGGCTCCCAACAGAAACAAGAGGAATATTTACTGAGCCCATGAGCAAAGGGAGTGTTCGGGAGGATGGCCCCTAAGAGGAAGGCTGAGAGGGCAGGTGGGGGCTCAGTGTAACTGCAGCAAGGGCAGCTGGATGGAGGTGGGTGTGAGAAAGTCCCATCACAAGGGACTGAGGAGTGAGTAGGAGATGAGGAGGTGGAAAAAGTGGACTGAGTAGAGAAGGGGGAAGACCTAGCAAAAGAGTCAATAAAGAATCTTCACCTGTACTACTTCTAAAACTGAAAGATAGAAACAGAGAAAGAGCCAGAGCAAAAGGAGTTATTGAAGATGTGAGGAAAATGGACAGAGCAAGGATCTGGAGGAAGTGGGAGGAAAGACAAACAAAAGCATGGAGGGCACAGACACAAAGGTTGACCTGGAGCAGCAGGGAAAAGGGACATGTTACCTGCTGAGACTGGAAGGAGGGAGAAAGGAATGGCCATGGATGTCAGTAAGAACATGCAGGGGCCAAGGGAGCTCATGCTTTGCTGCTGACTTTCTTCATAAAGCAACAAGTAAATTCATTGCTCAAAGGTGATGAGCAGCTATGGGGTTGAGGCTTGGGAGGAGGGAAAAGGTCGGAATGAAAACAAAGAGGACTCAGTGGGGAGAGCAAGAACAAAGTGTCAAGTGCATCAAGTGTCGGCTCAGGTAAGAGGTCTTGGCCTTTGCAATTCTAGCTTGATGTGATGTGGAATTCATTTTACTTATTTATTTATTTATTTATTTTTATTGTATTTTTGGACCAAGAGTTTCAGTAAAGAAGTTGTTGTTGTTGTTGTTAGGTGCTGTCCAGTTGGATCTGACTCATAGTGACCCTCATAGGGTTTTCAATGGCTGTTTCAGAATTGCCTTGGGAATGGATTGCCAGGTCCTTCTCCCATTTTTGCGGTGCTGGGAATTGAACTGGGGACCTCAGAGACTGCAGTGCAGTGCTCTACCCACTGAGCTAAATCCCAGCCCAGGTAAAGAAGTAGAGAAGACAAACTGTGACACTGAAAGATTTGGGGATTTCCAAGGGGAATAAGAAGGACAACATCATGGCCAAGAACTTGAGAGAGACGTAGTAGGTAAGGAGAGGTTAGGATTCCTTTGCTCAAAGGAAACTGAAATCCTTGAATTTAGCAGATTACCAGGAAAAAAATCTTTTATTTCCTACTCTCTTCTGCAGCTCAGTATGGCATGTGACTAAATTCCATCAAGAAGGTATAAGCAGAAGTTATTGTTGGTGTTAGCTGCAGTCGAGTCATATCCGACTCATAGGGACCCTTACAGGGTTTTCAATTGTTCATTGTTTCAGGATTGCCTTGGGAGTGGATTGCCACATCCTTCTCCCATTTTTGTGGTGCTGGGAATCCAACTTGGGACCTCAGGGACTACGGAGTGGTGCTCTACCAACTGAGCTAAATCCTAGCCTGTAAGTATAAGTAGTATGTGGTATTTCTGGGAAGTTTCTTTTAGAAGGCAGAGTGCCCATCTTTCTCCTTTCCTCTATTTTGCTGTGGCAACTTAGGTGGCTAGCGCTAAGGCAGTCATCTTGTACCATGAGGACAGAAGCCAAATCTATGGAATATGGAGGACTTATCTGGAAGAAACTTGGGTCTCTAAGATTAAAATAGTTATATCAGCCCTGGACTGCCCACTCTGGGCTCATTTTATAGGAAAAAGAAAGAAACATCTGTCTTGATTAAAGCCCAACTAAAAATTAAATTTCTTAAAATTTTATTTTTATGATGTATATTTAAGGTGTACAACTTAATTTTTTTGTGGCATTTTGGATCAAAAATATAGCTTCATGTATGGTAGGCACATGATCTACCACTAAGCTATTCTTCTAGGCCTATAAATGTTTTGATACACATATACATGGTGAAATTTTCAGGTCTTTTTCACTCTAGTTTAAACAAATTCCAGCTAAAATAGTATACAGAACAACTGGGACACTTATAGAGCCTTCTTGGATAAAAAATGTTAACCTTCCACAATGTAATGCCTAAGGAAGGAGAACACACACACACACACACACACACACACACACACACACACACACACACACACTGTAGTACTGGGAGTTGAACCCAGGATTTTATGTATGCTAGGCAAGTGCTCCACCACTGAATCACATCGTCAGCCCAGTTTTATTTTTTTATTTTTAAGACAGAGTCTCAATAAGTTGCTCGGGCTACCTCTGGTCTTGAATTGGTAGCCCTCCTATCTTGGCCTCCCAAGTCACTAGGATTACAGGTATGTGCCCTGGCACCCAGCAGGGAACATATTTTACAGAATGCAAGATAGCTTTTATCTTTGTAGGAGATTACAGACTGTTTACGTGGAAAGTAAACAAAAGTCAAAATCTGGATGCCTTCATTTTTTTTTAATAAAGTAAAATAAATCCACATGTATTTTTGCTATCCTATAACATCAAGCAAAGTTTTGTTTTCACTTATTGCAAAGACATGAATAAAAATTAATGACAATGTTCACACCCAGGATGACACATTTCCATTGTCTTATAAATTTGTTTTTTTCCCTGAAGGGTCAGAATTCCCATGGGTCAGCATAAAATGGTTAAAACCCAAGCCTAGTAAATCACTTATACTGTGTTGTTTTCAAAATGACTAAACAGCTGTAGTTTTCAAGGTCAGCCAAATCATCTGTCAGGGTCACATGTGTTTCACATGTCAAGTAATGTATATGGGTTCAATTCTATCCAGTATCATATGGAAAAAGACATTTGCAAACAAGTGATCTCAAGCCATGTTTCCAGACAGCTGCTGTGGTTACTCAGAAAAGAGTTACTATTGTGAACCACTTGAGTTTAGGACCATGCTTCCAATCACTCAAAAAGAGTATTCACTTCAAATCATAATGTTGGAACCAAGAGGACCCATTCCTGATCATAATGACATTTGACAAATCTTCATGGAAGATAATAAGTAATATCATATGGTTATTATTGCTATCATAATGACATTGTTCATGTCCAAGTGAGAAGGAGGTGTACTGGGTATAAAAACAACACCAACCAAACACATAATTAAGATAGAAACTAGTTAAATAGCTAAAGAGAGAGGACTTTAAGTAACTAGACTTGGCTATATTCCCTCCAATTCTTGCTCCAGGCAACACTGAATAGAAGCAAAAGACATGACTCCCGGATGCTAATAACTCCCTTAACAAGCTTCAGTAATTGGTATCATGGAGCCAGACTGATGGAGCAGGGAGGGGATGACATCAGGATTTAAGAAGTTTAGGAACAGAGAAACTTTTTTTTTTTTTTTATTAATTCAGGCCATAGTTAGAGATGTCTGGCTCCAACAGAGAGAAGGAAAAGGGCATTGATTTTTGTGAGCTGCTCCTCCCATGGGTTCTCCTAACTCAAAAGAGATAATTGGCTTTGAATAGTACTTCTTATATTGAATTTTTATTGACTTTTCATAATGTTCTTGGCATGTTCTCTTCAAAGTCCACAATCAGTCTTCTCATCTTGTTTATATTTACTAGCCTAATAATCCTTCATGTGTGAGACATGCTGAAGGAAGATTGCCTTCTAATCACTTAATCCTTCTCTGTAGGTTTCGAGGTTGGCTTCTGTATTTTAGCAAGGAAAATAATAGACAACTCTGGGGGAAAGAAGGAGCACAGACAGGCAGAGACAAATACCTACTCTGGCTAAGTATGGACTCCAGTAAAGCTGGGAAAGGTCTCTTAGCTGTGAGTCACTTATACAGTTGAGTCCTTGAATGTGTTTCTGTCCCTAATATTTTGTTGCTCTGGGCAACCATCAAGTCCACATGAAGACTTCTGCCAACTGGAGAGGATGACTAGCCAGGGGAGCCAGAATTTTCTTTTAACTCTTTGTTGAAAACTCAAAATAACAAATGGTGTCAAGGATACCCCTAAAGATCCATATTGGGAAGAGTGGAATTCACACATGGATGTGGCATCGCTTTTATTCATTTATTAGGGAAACTATAACTAAAGAAAATAAAAGAAATCAGAAGCATGCATTTTAAAAAATAGCAAAATATTGCAAAAGAGTTAGCTAGATCCTTAGATATTAGTCAAATCTTCCCATTTTATAGAAGATCATGTACTTAATCTTGTACTTCCCAGCCTCCAGAACTGTGGAAAAATAAATTTCTGTTCTTTATAAATTACTCAGTCTGTGGTATTTTGTTAAGGCCACACAAATGGACCAAAACAACATGGGAGCAGCAGATGATCAAGGTTTAGGGTTTTTTTGTTTTCGTTTTTGGTAATACTGAGTTCCAACCCCAGACCTTATTCATGCTGTGTTCAGCAAGCCTTCTACCCCTGAGCCAGTCCCCTATCCCTACGGCTTTTGTACTAAAGGGACAAAAAAAGTCCTTCATAGCTGGGCACAATGGCTCATGCAATGGCCTGTAATCCCAGTGGATCAGGAGGCAGAGTCAGGAGGATCACAGTTTGAGGCCAGAGGCAGCCTGTGTAACTTGGTGAGACCCTATCTCAAGATAAAAATAAAAAATGGGCTGAGGGTGCAGCCTAGTGGTAGAGTACTTGCAAAGCATGTGTGAGGCCCTGGGTTCAACTCCCAAGTACCAAAAAAAAAAGGTCTTCATAGGTCATTTGCTCTCAGGCACATCTGTGAATGACGAAAGTGTAAAAATCAATGTTCATAATGATGAACAGAGCTATTAAAATTATTTTATTATATATGATGCATTCTTTTAAGAGGTTAAGAATGTGCATACATCTTTCAAAGATTTGCATTCTAAATGGTTAAAATAAGATTATGAATCTTGGTTTTCTAGAATATTCCATATATGAGGCAACTTTTCCTAAATAAAATGTAGGTAATCTAGCTGCTGAAATAAACCAGTTTTAAGTTCTGCACTGGAATCCAGATCTTTACCTAGTTTTTTCCTACATACATTACTAAGGATTATAAAGTTCGACACATCATGAGAAACATTTTACATTCACTCAGTAAAATCATACAATCAACGGATACTAAATCCTATACATTTGTCCTTTTACCTTCTGCAATTACCTCTTTCATCATAGTCCCACTATCTAGCTGTTTTATTTTTATATTCTCATCACTGTCTGGATTTTTTGAAGATATTTGGGTGATTCTAATGAACAGGCATATTTATGAACCACTACCCTCAGCGCTTAGCACACCATTCATTGGACTCTTAATTACACCCTTGGATAGAACTAACTCCTTTAATGGCAGACATTGTACATCTGTGATTTCTAAGCTTAGCTGCTCTTTAAAAATTGTTGCTTTTTAATAAAAATATTCAGTTAGTGAAAAGTGTAGTTTCTCCATTTCCATTTTTCCCTTCCATTTAGTTAACAACTACTTTTGAGCCCTTAGGTCCACATCTTCCAACAGATCTTCTGTGTCTGGCTTTGGATCTCTAGCACAGAAGCATCACCTCTTCTCAGGTGCCTTTTGATGTTTATGCAGAAACAAAGATGGTGGTGGTAGCTCTCTTAGTTTTGCTTTTTCTTTTCAAGGAAGCACCTAAGGGGATCTGTCAAATGTATAAATCTACCTTTCTTTGAAGATCTGATCTGAAAGCAGACTGGGCTACATTTTGCACAAAAGCACTTTAAACATGCAGGTGTGACTGCCCAAAATAACAACAGTACTTTGAACTTTTACAGAACATTTTATCCAATGATACCAAAACATTTCACCTATTAAAGCCTTAAGAAGCTTGTGGACAAAATATCCAATTGATACATCCATAGAGATTTGCTACATTAACTGAATTGGTGATTTGTTTCAAGTTCCTACACAATGGGAAATAAAGCAAGAAAAACTTTGTACAGGCCATGTCTTAGAATTGTGATATTTAAATTTCAAAACCTCCAAGAAAAGCAAATCCTTTTCCTTTTTAATTTTTGCTGAATTCTAGAATTACAAGTTTTATATACTTATTTGTGTCCAGAACCTGATAATTCTTCCCCCCTTACCTTGATCAAGCATTAGCTTCTACATCATGTTCAAAAAAAAAGTCCACTGAACAAATAAATAGAAATGGACTTCATCTGTGGTGACAGAGCACTATTACTTACCTGATTGTTTTTCTTTAAATATGGGGGTGGGTTGAACCCCGCACCTCATGCATGTTAAGCAAGTATGCCAGCTCTGGGCAGCATCCTAAGCTCCTTTTATATTTTTATTTTGATACAGGGTCTTGCTAGGTTATGCAGGCTACCTCTACCCTGGAACTCGAGATCCTCCTGCCTTAGCCTTCTGAGTTTCTGGGATTACATGTATGTGCCACAGTGTCTAGCTCTGATTATTAAATGAAGAATGTGCCATATAAATCTGTTGGCTTCTTCTGAGGCTATTAGCATTCAAACCTCTATTTGTACTATATTTTTCAGAAAAACTTGTGAATGTATCATTTTATGTTTTCCTTTCCTTCTTCTGGCTTCTTTCACTCTTTTTCCTCTATACCATATATTGTTATGACCTCAAGAGTGGGGTACATTCCCATTTCCCCTATTTAAAAATCTGTTGTAAATATTTATGAGTAAAATGTGTCTGAGGAGTGTTTATCATACTATGGTTTTTATTTTGCTTTGTCCCACTATATTAGTTTTTTATTTTTTTGCCCTATTTCAACGGTTTCTTTGATGTCTTATTTTGACCAGCTGCTGAGTTTTTTTGTGGCTGTCCATTTACATCATTAAAAAAATTACATAAATGAAATTCAAACAAAATGCACAGTACTTTCACATTGTTTCAAAATCAAACATGTTCCTAAGGAATCTCTGATTTGTGGCAGATGGAGAACAAAACCTTCCAGAGAGAGGGCTGTTAAATGAGTCTTAATTGCTTGCATATGAAAATATAGTGACTAAGATTGTGTGCACAATTAGGAATTTAAACACATAGAAAAGAACTGGCTAAAGAAATAAGCAGACATTTTTCACTAGTTTCTAGCTAGTTTCTTATGAACACAGACAATAATGGACAAGTTAGTAAAAGAAAATTATTTTAAGAGAAATATAATTATTTTCTTTAGTTCATTCATATGTTGAGCTTTTAAATCTAAATATAATTTGCCTTTAAAATTCACTGATCAAAGTGTAACAGTACATTTAAGATAAGCATGTTTATTCAAGAATTAATATTTCTCTTTTTAGGTCCTACTATGTGTCAGAGGGCCAGCAGCTGTACCACTGTGGTATCCAATCCCATCAGATCTTGGAAGCTAAGCAGGGTCAGGCCTGGTTAGTACTTGGATGGGAGACTGCCTGGGAACACCAGGTACTGTGGGCTTGGGAGAAGGACCCAGCGACCCACTCCTAAAAAACAATCAGCCATTAAAAACCATATGAATAGCAGGGAAGCATGATAATGTGTTTCGTCTGTTGTACAAAGGGTTGCTATGAGTCTGACATGGACTCAACAGTACCTAACAACAACAACAATGTGTCAGATGGGTGGGGTTTAGTTAAGTTGGTAGAATGTTGCTCTGCACTCTCTAAGGACCCCGGTTTGATCCCCAGCACCACAATAACAGGAGAAGGATGTGGCAATCCACTCCTGAAGCGATCCTGAAACAATCAGCCATTGAAAATCCTATGAGGGTCACTAGGTGTTGGATATTCTTCCACAGCACCTAACAACAACTTTGTGTCAGATACCAGGCTTGGTGCTTATTTACCTCATTTAATCCTTACTTGGCACTCTGAGATAGGTTTGCTATTCTCTTCATTTTATAGATGAGAAATAATGGCTCAGAGAATAATTTTTCCAAAAATCAAATGTCCAACAATGGCACCACGAGGATTCTCTATACTAATTCAATGAAGAAAAAGCCTACCCTTTCACAATGTCTAGATTATGTCTGTAAAAAGACACATTTCTTTTTAAAAAAGACACAATGAGGGCTTTCCTTTCTGTTTTGAGTTAACAATGACTTCTTTGTGTTGGGTAACACAGTGTAGTGAGTTTGGTGGATAGGCCAGGTTTGAGGACAGACTGGATGTTGTTGAACTATAGTAATGAAGGCATGATTACTCCCAGATGAGGTGAAGAGCTATGCTTCAGGTGTGGAAAGCTGAGACAGGGATCAAGGCTGACATGATAGACATAGGGCAGGACCTGCTGCCAGCTGGGACCTGCTGCAGGTTGGTCACAGTGTGTGGTGGGGAGTATGGAGGTCAGGTGGAACCATCCATTCAGAGGTCAGCACCACGGGCTCTCTGTAGGATGCCGCAGTGAGGATGATGAAGTTCTACCTGACTGGTTCTGTCATGGGGCATGGCACTCAGTCTACCTTCCCAAACCTGGGGTTGGGCCTTCCTGTCCACAATGACACCCACTTTACAAGTAGGTTAGTTGTACAATGTTCTCCAGTGAGTTTTCCTTGGTCTTGAGGGATCTAAATCAGTTTATTCCCACTGATAGACCAATATGCCTTTTCTAGATGCTATAGTTTGTACCTTGAATGGCTGCAAAAGGCCCACATACTATAGCCTGGGTCAGCTGCATGTAGCACTATTGGGAGGTGGTAGAATCTTTAGTAAGTGGAGCTCAGTGGAAGGGTGTCAGGACATTGGCAGCATGCCTTTGAAGATGATATGGGTCCCCAGTCCTTCCTGTCTTTCTTTGCTTCCTGGACATGATGAAGTGAGTAGGCTTCCTTACCACATGCTCCCACCATGATGTCCTGTGCTGCTACAGGCCCACAGCAATGCAGGCAAGTGACCACAGATTGATACCTCTGAAACCGTGAGACAAAAATAAACCTCTCCTCTTTTTAAGTTGATTCTCTCAGGTATATTTTTATAGATATAGAAAACTAACACATTAGACAACATTTAATTCTCTGGTTCTTTCTCCTTGGACAACCTGTACTTATCTGGAATGGAGGTGGGGCTGGTGCCAAGGGACCTGTGATGAATAACAGCATGTGAATATTCATATCTAAATATTCAGACCATGGACCTTCAAATGATTTTAAAAATCCAATTCATTAGGGCTCAACAGAGGTTGAGAAGATTTAAAATACTATTATTATATTTCTAGTATCATATATCCCATAAGGTAAAACTAATTAACAACTTATTAGATAATGGTTCTTTTAGATTATTATTAAGCAAAGCTTATAGGGATGCAAGTTGTTCCTTGCTTTGGTTCCTACACATGAAATTAAGTCAGGAGCCAGAGGCTTCACACAGCACACTGTATAGAGCTAAAATATAAAGGAAGCATCAATCTATGTGTGAGGTGTAGCTCAATGGTAGTTACTTGTTTAGCATGTGTGAGGCCCTAGATTTGATCTCTAACATACATAAGTAAATAAATAAATAAATAAATAAATAAATAAATAAATGTGTGTGGATTAATAATCAGGCATTTAAATGTTTTGTACCTTCAGAGGAACTGGGATCCCAGGGATACATTTATAAACAGGTACGATCCCACACCCCTAAAAAGTTGAGTATCACAAAGAGCAGCTTATTGAGAAATAAATAGGCAAAATAGTGCACTCAGGTCAATTCTTTTCCTTCTCTATAGTCAATATTTACTCTTTTCCCATCAGCCTTTATCTCCTCTTTTTAAAAGTGCCATAATTTTTTTAGGAAGTTACTTGATGGTTCCACTGCAAAATATTAATTATAGTACAACCAATAATGATCAGGTGTTTATGTGCCATGTATTCTCTTCATTTTTCATAAATATCATCTCAAAAATTCTCATGAGCTCCCTCTGAGTTAATTATTATTATTATGCTCACTATAAATGTAGACCCTGAGGCTCTGGAAGGTTAAATGGGTGATCTGAGGGAAAACATGGAGAATCTGAATCCACAGACTCTTGACCCATAATGCAGGCTCATACTACCACAAGAGCCTGGTGGAACTGAAGCCAGACACCCTGTTCTTTTTTAGCTTAGGCTCAAGACCCAAACCAGAGCAATCAGACTCCTTCTTTCCCATTTGAATCTTAAAGAGAAAAACAAGGAAACTAAAAACACTTGCAGGGACCTTATTAGGTTGCTCTCACCATGGTATTGTCCCCTAGATTTGTGGCTTTCTAGCACTCTGAAGATGCACTGATTCCTTCAAACCTCACCCTTCAGCCTCCCTACTATTTCTAGGGAATTGAGAATTCTTCCAGTATTCTTCCACTCAATTCCATTTTGTGTAAGTTGGCAGAGTTGCTTTTTATATTCTAACCAAGGGATCATTGCTGATACACCATTAGGGAGGTTATAAGCCAGCCAAGGGAGAATTGTATGTGATCCTCAAGGAATAAGATGCTGAAGCACTGTAAGTGCCCAGTAATAATTTAATAGACTCACTGAGGAATAATGGTGTCACAGAATGCCACACTAATTTCCTTAGTTGCCCTTTCCATGGAAATGATGAGGGTGCTTGGGCCCCTCTGAGCCAGTATGCTCAGATGTACTGACTGGTCCTTTTGAGATTCAGTATCTTCAGCAATTTCTAGTAAATGGCATTTTCCTGGGAAGATTTGTAGAGACAGACTTTGTGATGTGTGACTTTAGGATTAAAGAGAGATTGCCTACAGATTGCTTTTTCCTCACATACTGACTGGAATGCAGATGAAGCCATCTTCATGAAAGAGGCAGTTGGGAAAATCTTTGTATATGCTGATTCCATACACTGCCATGATAAACGATCTTAGAATTTCCTGCTTTGGAATTGTCTTCAGGGTCTAAATTATACTACTTTCAAACACTTCAAAATTGTTTTATCCCTTCAGAGTGGCTTCAGTTTTGCAGTTAGCCTCATCTGTGCTAACTTGCCATCCTGTCTAGGAAATAGGGCTAGCAATCATACTGAAAATCATATTTTTGGCTGGGCACAGTGGTGCACGCCTGTAATCCAAGTGATGAGAGAGGTGGAGGCAGCCTGTGTAACTTAGCAAGACCCTGTCTCAAAATAAAAAGTAAAAAATGGGGTGAGCCCAGTAGTAAGGCGCTTAAAGCACAAAGCATATGTGAGGCCCTATGTTCAACCCCCAATTACTGCAACAAAAAAGGAAAAAAAAAATAAAGAAAAGAACACTTTGGTTAAACATAAAATCCAACAGTAAACCAGTGATAGGCTCTTTCTTATATAGCCTGTAAATTGTCACTAAAGCCATTTCCAAAATATGTTCAGCAATGGCAGCAAGACTCAAATATGATGGATAGTAGCCAGAGATAACTGCACTGAAGATCAACAATAACTGAGTAACCTAATCATGTCTATTGATAGTTTATGATACTCTTCATTATATAAAATATTTTCCACACACCTTTTTAATAAGATCTAACATTTACCATACACTAGACACAGTGGCAAATTTTTCACATGGACTAGATCATGTAAGTCCTTGAAATTAGGAAAATACTATTATTCACCCCCTTGAGCAGAACAGATTCAAGACATTTGGGTAACTTGCCAAAAGTCACACACAAAGTAGGTATGCAGGACAGTCAGCCATGGAACAATGGCAGTCCAGGTTTTCTGAATCCTTTCCTTTCTACCTAGGTTCTGACTTGCATAACAAAACAAAGAGAACCTCCCATAATTTGGAATATTTTCAAAATAGAAGGAAGGAAGGAAGAAAAGAAGAAATGAAGGAAGGAAACCTAGGTTTAAATAATTTTAGCCAGATAGCATAGTCAGCACACAATTAATAACACCAAAATAATCTTATAGACACTTATTCTTCCTCAAGTCTTCAGGCTCAGTTCCATAACCACCCCTTTTCCATTTTCTTCTTTGGCTACTTGAAAAACATTTCTTCTTTCACTACTCTCAGCCTTCTCCTTTCAAATATTGCTAAATTTCTCCTAAGTTCATGTACTGGTTTCCCAAGCCTATTCTACTCTGTAAGCTAAATAACATTGTAGGAAGCTTCTTGTCTCTCTAGGAAAAAAAAAAAAAAAACCTCTCCTTGCCCCATTTTGTCTTCCCTCTCTTCCTTCTTCCCTTCCTTAATTTGTTTATTCATTTGTTTATAAACTTTCTGGTTTTATTTCCTTAATGATCCTTGTCATCTAATAGAATACATTTTAATTTTTAAGGTTTTTAGTGTTTCATGATGACATTTCCATGCATGCATATCATTGTTCATTGCTCATATTCACCTCCTCCTTTGCCTTCTCATGACCCTCCCTCATCTCTACATTTCAACTATTTAAGTTCCAAAAATGTCTATGGCTCAGCAGAGGTATATTATACCTCAGTGTGCCCTTAGAGCCAAAACATAGTCTTCCACACTCTAGGGATGGAATGAGTGAAAGAGTGAACCCAGATAGACATACAAAAATGAAGTCTTCCATGTACAATATGCAAGCATCAGAACTATTCCCAGAAAAAGACATCATAACATCCATCTGTTTTGCCTGTCATATTGAATACAGCAAATTGGAAATACTTCCACAAGCCAACAGTGCTAAAATATGTTGTTATTGTTGTTAGGTATTGTTAGGTATCTGATTCATAGCGACCCTCATAGGGTTTTCAATGGCTGACTGTTTCGGGATTGCCTTGGGAGTGGATTGCCAGGTCCTTCTCTCATTTTTGCGGTGCTGGGAATTGAACTGCGGACCTCAGAGACTGCAGCGCAGTGCTCTACCAACTGAGCTAAATCCTAGCCCCTGTGCTAAAATATAGACCAGAAAAGAAAAGAGGAGAAGATTGCAAACTAAAAAGCATTGGATCATCAGGCATCAGAAGTATCTTGAGAAAGTGCACTTGGGGGATAGAAAGCTAGGGAATTTCATGCCTAGAAATGGTACCCAAGAGGATGACAGATATGAAGAGTCCCACACATGACTTTGCACAAAGAGAATGAATGTCCCCAGGGTGGAGTCTGTTCTTTCACAGGATTAATAGTGAGAGGTCCGAGAAGCAAGGTGAGTGCCAATGCATGAGTACTGTTTCACTGGATTCTTCTGAAACATTCTTTCTGCCTCACTTCTCATGCAGACCTGGGACATTTTCTGGTAGATGCTGTGGCCCAGGGCACTCTGGTGACAAGAGAGGAATCAGATGGAGAACTGAGGGAATTTAAGAATTCTACACCCCAAGCAGGAGTCCTTTCCTTAGCTTAAATAACTGATCTATAGATCTTACCCTTACCCTGTCCCACCCTCCATTCATACACAATCAGTAATAGACGGCATGGACTTACTTTCTGCTCTCAAAAGGAAAAAGAAATAAGGAAAATAAAAGGAAGAAGAAAGAAGAGAGTGATTGATTCAACATCCTTACAAGATAGTTTTGGGGAGTAGCAGTTACAAGAACTTGTGTGTTTGAGCATATACAACAATAAATTTTAATTGAGAAAGAATTTAACATTCCTTTTCTGAGTCAGGCTTAATCTATAGTTTGTCATTTACTAGCCTTATATCTTTAATCAAATTATTTTAATTCTGTAGCTCATTGTCTCCTCTATAATGCAGGGAGAGCAGCAGTGTTTACCTTTTGGGATTACTGGATTACTGGGTTTTTGTTTGTTTGTATGTTTTGAAGTACTGGGAGCCTGAACCCAGGGCCTCGAGCATGGTAGGTAAGTGCTCTACCACTGAGCTGTACCCTTGGCCCCTTATTTTATTTTATTTTTTTATTTTGAGACAGGGTCTTGCCAAGTTAGGCAGGCTGCCTCTGGCTTCAAACTTGAGATCATCCTGCCTCAGCTTTCTGAGACACTGGGGTTACAGATGTGTGTCTTGGCACCCAGCTACTCTAATGCTTAAAAGGGTTACAGATCTATAATGTTTAGCACACATCAAATGTCAGCAAATTAAGTTTTGTTAATGTTAATATTAATAATATATCCAACTGATTTTGAAGCATTTCTTAAGGTAGTAACAGAAAACGATATTGTGAATGAACACTCCATTTATTCTGTGTAACATTTAAGCAGTCAACTTTGGGGAATTGGGGCTGGGATTTAGCTCAGTGGATAGAGCGCTGCGCTGCAGTCTCTGAGGTCCCGAGTTCAATTCCCAGCACCGCAAAAATGGGAGAAGGGCCTGGCAACCCACTCCCAAGGCAATCCCGAAGCACTCAGCCATTGAAAACCCACAACAACATTTGGGGAATTAGCCCCAAACAAATTTTAAATGTTTTGCCCCAACACAATGTTTGCATTTTTGCACATGCCTGGGATAGTTTTTAAGGCTCAAATGGGTGGGAAGCACATTTTGGACAAAGAAAGTGACTAAAGAATGCAGCTTTTGTTGTTTTTCTCTTTTGTTCTTTTTTAATTTTTTTAGAAGAAGTTTTGGTACTGTGTTTGTGAAGACAATAAGAATACAGTTATTAAACATAGTGTTTCCCAAACTCACTCCTACATAACTATGGACATGATACTTCATTTTCTTCTAGGAGTGTAACAAACTGGTCTAATTAAAATCTTGTATATATTCTGAAAGATAAGAGGGATGACGACCCTGCAGATGACGAGCATGATGACGAGAGTGTAAGATAATAATATCACTTTGTATTTCTTTCTACGAATCACAGAGCACTCCACAATATTATCTTGTGCATGCTAGACTGCACTGTTAGATGGAGGTGTGAGTATCACTGTATGCATTTTTCAGAAAGAAATTTCCACAATTTATGAGCAATGCCATGATAACGCTGTACATGGGCAGCACTCTTCATCCACTTCATTCGTATCCTATTATACTGCTGAACTTGAACCATCAAATTTCCTACTTGATCATAATATTATCTCTGTGCGTTATGTCAAGATTCTGCTCTGGAATGTCTGGAAATTAGTTTTTCTGTGTTTGTTTGCAAATGTCCCTTGGGTATTCCTTGATTAAGCAGTCGTGGGAAGTTTTGCCCTTTTTAAACCCAGGGACACAGTAGGAGTAGACTTTGGTGACATTTAGATTCTCTAATTACGCAGCAGCTTTTCTGATCAATTGGAGAATAAGAGAACAGTCTTACCACAATAGTCTTGCTACACGCTCAATAACCAACAAAGTACTTCCCTATCCAAGAGATGTTATTACTTGAAAATATAGTTTATGCTTGATTGCAGCACCCCAATATTGAAATGCCATTTAAGCAGTTTCTCCCTGGGACCATTTCTACACAAGAAGAGGGTAACAACTGAGGCCTCAGAAATGTGCCCATGTTTGTCACTAGATTCTCTGTAGAAGGGCACTATGTGCCTTTGCCAATCACTAGTCACCACCTAAAAATGTCTTAAATTGAATCCAATTTACGTAATGTATTGTTTAAAATAGAAATCTCTTCTCTATTGTTAAAATTGTTTCACAAATAAGCCACTTAAAATACTTTAATGAGATTTTTAAGACATAAATAGAATTTCAATATTATTTACTATGATTTAAATCTATATGTTCCCCAAAGGACTTATGCTTGAACATTGGGTCCCCAGCTGGTGGTGCTATTTGTAGAGGCTATGGGAATTTTGAGAGGTAGGATTCTAGTTTTGCAGAAGCAACTCCCTGGGGGCAGGCCTTTGGGGATTTTTTTTACCTGGAGCGCCTGGTTCTGGTTGTCCTCTTTGTTTCCTAATCATGAAGATGTAAAGTCATCTGCCACAGGCTCTACTGCATGCCACTGCCATACTTCCATCACTTTATGAACTGATCCTCTCTAACTGTGAGCCCCCAAGAAAGATTTCTCCCATCATAAGTTTGTTTTGGTCAGTTTCTCTGTCACAGAGATGCACAACCTGACTAAGATATTTAGCATGTGGGATTGTTTTCAGTCTTTTAAATATATTCAAAACACTGTGATTGATATCTATATGTATGATTCCACTTCTTAATGTCCTCTCACTCTCTAATGTAATCAGCCCACAAGTCTTCTCAACTCTGTCTGAACAGAGATATGAATCTCTTCCTTCATCCCTACTCCCCATTATAACCTCTGGAGGTTATAGCCACATTATCATTATCATATAAAAGGCCTATACTCGTAATTGTTGTCATTCTAAAATGTATATTTCTTCCTTTGATTAAAAGTGATTGAGCTGGGTGCAATGTTTTGCTGTAATTCCAGTGACTCAAGTGGCCAAGCAGGAGGATCAGAGTCAAGCTGCGTAAGTTAACAAGACCTTGTCTCAAAATATAAAAAATAAATAAAAAATGGGCTGGAGGTGTAGCCCAGTGGTAAAGCACTTGAAAAGTATGGGAGAGGCCCTAGGCTCAATCCCAAGTACCTAAATAAGTAAATATGATTGATAGGGCTAGGAACGTAGCTCAGCGGTAAAGTGCTTATCTCGCATGCACAGGGTTTTAATCCCTAGCATCACAAAAATAAATAAAACTTTTCCATTGTGCACAAAATGGAGTCCATGTTATTTATATAGGGCTTTGATGTGATTGACTTAATCTACTTTTACAGCCTCATGTTCTGTTGCTCCTATCTACTTTTACCTCTAATTTAATTGTCTTTTATTCTTCCCAGAACCCTGACCATGCTTCCACATCTCCTTGCTGCTGGTTTTCTGATTTCAAATAATCTTCCCATAACTATATGGAGAACATCAAATCCTTTTGTTTTTGTAGTATTGGGGATTGAACCCAGGGTTTTATGCCAGTCAAGTGCTGCACCATTGGGTCACACATGGAGCCCAGAGAACATCATATTCTTCAATGTTCAGTAGAGAGCATTTCCTAAGTAGAACCATGTACCTTTCTTCATACATATATGCTGCTTCCACCATGGTACTATTATTCTTAATTCCTTTTCCCTGAGATAGTGAATTCTCAGAAGCGGGTAGTCACAGTGTACTCCAACATCTACCTTGTTGCATATCTTACATAAGGTACTTAGAAGAAAATATCTGTTGACCAGATGGAAAATAGAAATATAATAAAATTATAGTAATAATGACAACTAAGATTTCATGAACACATTCCGGGTATGTAAAGTTATGTTAATCATAAATTCGAATTTACCAGTGAAAAAAACAAAACCTTAAAGGTTTTAAGTAAATTGATCAAAATCACACAGTAAGAGGAAAGCTGGTTTCCAACCTAAAGGGCTAGATTCAAGTTTCTTGCTGGGCTGACTAAATGAATATTCAGCATCCTTCAGTTCTTTCAACTAAAGTTGCAACAAAGTATCCAAGTCAGATATTCTGGCAGTGGAGATACAACTAATCTATTTTTCCCCACAGTTATGGCATATCACTTGTTTTTCACTGTTTATAAAAACAAGTATAACCTCAATTAATTCCTGGTCAAAAAAGCCACTGTATCATACCTGGACTTTTTATATATTAGTCTAAATGTCTAAATAAAAGCATAAGAAGGCAAATCAAGGTGTAAAATAAGTTAGGTTGTATTTTTAAGAGAGAAAATAGCCTTTTACTGCTCTAATATATCATAAGCTTAACTAATAAATAGTCGTACTACATGCTTTTAAGCAAATCTTTTGGTTTATTCCCTGAAAAATTTTTCATGTGGGGTTTTTATCAAAGTTAATTGTTTTAGTGAAAATTTCAGAATACCTGTCACTAGATGTATTAAGGATAAAAGTGAAATAAGCATAAAGTCCCAACAAATCAACATATAATCCTACACATACAATCTTTATTAATTTTTTATTAAAGCTATTAAACAATAATGCATCATCAGCATTTTCCAAGTGCATCCTAAAAAAGCTTATTGAACCCTCATTCTCTGCAATTATTATCGCTTTGCCACAATATTTGATCTTATTAAGGGAAAAATAAAAAGGATAACATGACGCAGCTATTGCCTGCTAGTGGCTAATGAGGATAGTGGGGATTCTCAGGCAGTGGCTTGGTCTCCTGTCCTTATTATACACAGACTCAACACACATTTTAGTGCAGTGTTTGCTCAGGACTTACATATTTCTCACATAGATCCCTTCTTTCTTTATGTGGCTCTTGCTTTTAACTAGTATCTCAGGTATATATATGTTTATCCTTCTTTGTATATTATATACACTACTTTTTTTATGTGGTACTGGGGGTTGAACCCAGGGCCTCAAGCTTGGATCCTCTGCAAGTGCTGAACCACTGAGTTGCACCCTTAGTCCTTTTTTTTTTTTTTTACTTTTTGAGACAGGGTCTCAATAAATTATGCAGACTGCCTCTGGTCTCGAACTTGAGATCCTTGTCATCACATTATATGTCTCCCTCTACAGGCAGAGAGAGGGCAGCTGTATGAGTTTTACTGCTTGGATTTAAGAACATGGGCACTGGGGTTTAGCTCAGTTGATAGACTGCCTCCTGAGCTGCTGCGATTACAGGCATGCACCACCGCACCCGGCTACTATACTACTTGTGTTTTTATCACACCTGCATGCATAAACACAGTCTTAAAAGGCAGATCTAAATAAGAATCGAACGACATTGCCACAAAATACTTAGTTACTTTTCTTTAATAAGCTCCAAACATTAAAAGGTAAGTCCAAGTAATGCCAAAATAATTGTTCCAGCTAAATATCTTGGTTGTTTTTTTCCCCCTTATAAGATCTTAGGAACCACTCTGTGCTTTAGAACAACAAACATACAAAATGACACATCTTCTCACTGTGTTTTGACTAACTAGGATTTGAGTAGTTTAGTTTTTAATATTCTGCTTACTGACTAATGGAATTCTCCATAGAATAAACTTATTGTTTTAATGGAACCATGAGTACTCAGGACAAAAGAACACAAAGTGGAGTGGAGACTTACATCATTATTTTCTCAACTAAAACTATTTTTGTGTTGTTTTACTCTTGTCATCATATTATATGTCTCCCTCTACAGGCAGAGAGAGGGCAGCTATATGAGTTTTACTGCTTAGATTTAAGAACATGGGCACTGGGGTTTAGGTCAGTTGATAGACTGCTGCTCCACACTTTCTGAGGACCCAGGTTTGATCTCCAGCACCACAAAAACAGGAGAAGAACTTGGCAGTCCACTCCTGAAGCAATCCTGAATCAATTAGCTGTTGAAAACCCTATGAGTTGGATTCAACTCAAGAGCATCTCACAACAACAACATAAGAACATGAAGGCAAAGTTCAAAATCCTTTGTTTTAGACTGCCTATATTTCTGCCTCTAGTATAATCAGTGAATGTAATGAAAATAATTCTAACTATAAAAAACATGTCCAGGGAGACGTTAAAACAAGATACTTTCAAATTTTCAAGTCCATGTACAAATAATCCAATGCTACATTTATTACTGAGAAATTAATATTCTTTAACATTTTCTTTGCTTTCTCTAAAACACATGCTTCTATGAACCTGGGGGCTACCTTAATCTGATGGGTTATTTTATTTTACAGTGATGTAAGGAGGACCTTTGATTCAGAACAAGGTCACACATTTCTTCCCAGCTCTGCCACTAAACAGCATTTCGTCTCATTAGATCTCAGTTTTCTCACCTTTCAAATAAAGAAATTTAAGTAGATTTTCTCTGAGCTACATTGCTGCATGAAAATCCTCAAATTGAGAATGATTAAATAAAGAGGATGAAAATATAGAAAATTAGAAACATCCTGGAAATGATGTAAAGACATGATGAGGTTTTATGTCATGGCTTGTAGAATATTTCTCCTAATATCATTTAAAAATGAAATAGAAGCTTAAAAGCACTGATTGCGTCCTGTGTGACACACATCTACTCCAAAAACAGGGTGTCACTGTCCCCCTTCTGGCAGGGCTTGGGCATCTCTGAATCTCTGCTGCCCTCTCGTGGTTCCACATTCTTTTCATTCTGGCACACATCACCTGCTAAGGATCTATGCAGGGAAGCCTTCCTCTAAGTAACAGAGAGGCTACTAAAATGTCTTGCCCTTGCTGTGTGGAAATAATACCATTGATGAAATGTGCCAGAAAAGTCAATACACTAATTATTATCTTCTACCCTTTCTACTCTTCCAGTTTGGAATTAGCTTTGTTGTTGTTAGGTACCATTGTATCATGTCCAACCCACAGCAACCATCATAGGGTTTTCAATGGATAAGTTTCGGGATTGCCTCGGAAGTGGATTGCTACATCCTTCTCCCATTTTTGCAGTGCTGGGAATCAAGCTCTGGACCTCAGAGACTGCAGGGCAGTGCTCTGCCAACTGAGCTAAATCTCAGCCCAAAATTAGCTTTGTTGTTGTTGTTGTTAAGTGCCATCGAGTAGGTATCCCACTCATAGCGACCCTTTCTACAACAGGCAAAATACTATTGTCAGTGCTTCTCTGCTGTTCATAGGATTTTCAATGGCAGATTGATTTTTGGGAGTGGGTTGCCAGGTCCTTCTCCCAAGTCTATAGAACCTGGTGTTCCCAGGTGGTCTCCCATCCAAGGACTAACCAGGCCTGACCCTGCTTAGCTTCTGAGATCTGACGGATCGGATGCCACAGAGCTACGGCTGCAGGCAAAATTAGCTCTAGTAATACAAAATGTTGGGCATGGGATAGGGTTTTCAAAAGAAACACTTGGTGAGCTACTCACCACCTGCTGACTATCTTTTATATAATTTGTCTCCTTGGATTCTCGCAACAGCCTCGAGAGATAGGTGCTCACATCTCCATTTTCCAAATTAGGAAATAAAGTGAAAGAGAGAGATGAGGTTCACTCTCAGGCTCCACATGCCACACACCAGCTTTAGTTAAATCACACTAAAGAATAAAACAGCCCTTCAGTAGTAAGTGTCTTTCATAAATGCCTTTTAGGAAGCTTATCCTTGGAGAACTGTAAGGTCATCTTAGATCTATATATTTACCTCACATAAATGGAAATAAAAAACTGGCTGATGATCAATGTCTTTTAACTCTAATGATATGAAATTAAACTTCCCTGGCTTAAATATTTATCAACAAGAACAACCCTGAAGGGGGAGGGGAAATTATGGGGGAAATCCTTAGAAAGTATGATATGACACATGAAGACAGTTGCATTTCTTATGTCTTTTTTTTTTTAATTAAATAATTAGCTTATGGAAGAGTTATGGAGAGTTAATTATTTTCCTTAAGAAAACTATAACTCAAGTTCTTAGACTTTGAGAAAAGTACTGAAAAAATAGTCCATGGGCTGGTGTTTAGCTCAGTTGGTAGAGCACCACTATGCAGTCTCTGAGGTCCCAGGTTTGATTCCCAGCACTGCAAAAATGGGAGAAGGACATGGGAATCCACTCCCGAAGCAATCCTGAAACTTAGCCATTGTAAACCCTGTGAGGGTTGCTGTGCATTGGACATGACACAATGGCACCTAATAACAACAACATCACATGAAGATCAAAGGAAAAGATCAAAGGAAAAAATGGAAGATCCAGATACACACCCATGCAGTTACAGCTACCTGACCTTCACACAGGAGCCAAAGGCTTACACTAGAGAGAAGACAGCCTTTTCAACAAACTGTGCTAGGAAAACTGGATATCCATAGTTACAAGAATGACAGTAGATCCATAACTCTTGATCTGTACGAAAAATTAGTTCAAAATGGATCAGATATCTCAATATAACCAGAAACACTGAAATTACAAGAAGTAAATGTTGGGAACACACTCCAACACATAGGCATAATCAAATACTTTCTTAAGAAGACTCCAATAGCTCATGAAACCATACCAGGGATTGACAAATGGAACTACATAAAATTAAAAAGGTTTTCCAGAGCAAAGTAAACAATAGAATAAAAGGAGAACACACAAAATGGCAGAAAACCTGTCTGTCCTACTTATCTGACAGAGGACTAATAACTAGGACATATGAAGAAGAACTCAAGAAATTAAACACCAAAGTAAAAAATAATCCAATAAATAAGTGGCCAATAGAACTGAGCAGACAGTTCTTGAAAAAAAAAAATACAAATGGCTATCAAACATGTGAAAGAATGTTAAATATTCCTGGACATCAAGGAAATGTTAATTAATCCTACACTGAGATTGTATCTCATCCCAGTTAGAATGGCTTGTTGTTGTTGTTGTTAGGTGCCGTTGAGTCTGTATCCGACTCATAGCGACCCTCATAGGGTTTTCAATGGGTGACTGTTTCGGGATTGGCTTAGGGAGTGGATTGCCAGGCCCATCTCCCATTTTTGCAGTGCTGGGAATTGAACTCGGGACCTCAGAGACTGCAGCGCAGAGCTCTACCAACTGAGCTAAATCCCAGTGTGTTAGAATGGCTATCATCAACAAATCAAAAAAACAACAAATGCTGTTAAGAATGTGGAGAAAAAGAACACTTTTATACTGATGGTAGGATTCTAAATTAGTTCATCAATTATGGAAATCAGTATGGAGGCTCCTCAGAAAACTAAAAATAGAACTATCGTATGATCCAGCTATGTCACTTCTTGGAATATACCGAAAGGAAGGTAAGTCATCATACCACAAGGACACCTGCACTTCCTTGTTTATTACAGTTCTCTTCACAATTGCAAGGCTATGAAATCAGCCCAGATGCCCATCAATACATGACTGTGGTATATATAAACAATGGAATATTATTCAGCAATAAAGAAGAATGAAATTATGTCATTTGCAGCAAAATGGATGGAACCAAAGATCATCATTTTAAGTGAAATAACCGACTCAAAAAAGAGAAATATCATCTGTTCTCATTCATATGAGGGGACTAGATTTACCTTAAAGAAAAATATATGTATATGAAATTCTACACCTACATATAAATAAATGTCCATATCTAAGATTGGAAAATATAAGAGAACCCAACATGACAAAGTACAGGATGTAACTCTATGAAAATCCCATAACAAATCCCACTATACTGTATGCAATTAAAAAATAGTATATCTCATAAATGTCTACAATTATTGATGCAAAGTTTTCACATATTGTTTAAAGAGATGAAAATGTTAACTCAATTTTAATAACTGCATACTGTTTACAGGAACTTAATTAGCACTCTGTACCCTATAAATTTGTATAATTAAAACATTAATAAAAAAGAATATTACCTAAGGCACAAAGGCAGGATCTGTAACAGTAATGAGGGGAAAGGAAAAAGAACTGGGACAACAGAGGCCCTAGTTCAACAAGTACAAAGCAAGTATATCCATTTGGACCATTTTGGGGGAACCACACATTTTGCTCTTATCCTGCAAGCTCATCTTTCATGCTTCCTTTCCTTCTTTCATCTCTTTGGACTATTCTTTCCATCACTCCTTGTTATAGGCTGCTGTGTGTGGGTGCTGAAAATTCAGATTGAAATTCTAATCTCTAACTTGATGGTATTTGGAGATTAGACCTTTGGGATATAATGGAGTCATGAGGGTGAAGTCCTCATGAATGGGATTAGTATCCTTATTAAAAGAACCTAAGTCCTTAACTTTTTTCTACCTGGTGAAGATATACTGAGAAGACAGCAGCTGGCAACCTTGAAGACAGCCCTTACCAGAACCCAACAATATTGGCAGCCTGATATCAGACTTCCAGCCTCAAGCACTATGAGAAAGGCTTATGTGGTTTATAAATTTATAAAGACCAATCTATGATAGTATATCAGTCTGAACTGACACACCTAGCTCTATGTACAGAGTAGACTCTAGAAACAAAGCCAAATAAAAACAATGAAAAAATTTTTAAAGACTGATTGAGTGCTGACTCCATGAGACACCAAAGTAAGAGCTCACATTAACTCATTCAACACAGCAATACTGTATGAAGCAGGATTACCATCTTATAGATGGGAAAACTAAAGTGGAGAAAGGGTATATAACTAGCTCAAGAATATACAGCTCTCATGAGAAAGGAGGATTTGAGTTTTAGACAGATAGTGCACTCAACACTGCACAATTCTATTGGTACCCTGGCAGTGATGCTCCATGAAAATGGCCTTCTGGGCACCTGCAGCTGTGTACACAGCAGCCTTTTGGGCCAGCCATGAATGTAACTCTTAGGCAACACTGTTCCTTCCGACCTTGAACACAATTTCTAACACGTTCATATTCATCTGGAAGGGTGCCTTTCTGATTCTTTTTAATACTTCTCCATGCTTCCTAGTACTACTGCAGAGGCCACCAAATACTAAAAGCAGGAGTGAGCGTGGGGCAGGGAACACACAAGCACCATATTTTCTGGACATCTGGAATCTTACTATTATCAAAGTCTTGAGCACCATTATGGTGATGATGATTGTGATGATGATGATGATAATGATGATGCTGAAAGTTTTAAGGGCTTACTTTTCAGAATGGCTTAGAGGTAGCATCCTCCCGGCCATGGCCCTATTTCCTGAACATGCCATTCCATGTTTTTCACATCTTGGTTTGCAATGCATGGATAAGAAACAAGACTCCCATTCTCTCTTCAGGTAATTTCCTATTGTGCTCAGTGATGAGCCCAGCTGCTCCCAGCAGTTAATGACAGTTAATTAGTTACCCTTCCTAAGTCACCCCACTGTAGGCCTCAGGTCAGGAGCTAGTGGGTACAAATGAGGCTCTATTAACTTTAATTGCCCAATTCCAATGCTCAGAGTTCCCTCTTCAGGGCTTTGGTATTGTGTACAAACTTCTAGGAAGCCCGGAGTCATCTCTCACACCTGTGTAAGACCAATTATGTGCCCTCTGAGTGCAGCTTCTCTCCTATGAACCTGGACTAGGCACCTCCCAAAGAGCTGGGCAGCGGCCCTGACCACTGAGCGCCCAACCATCTCTGTGGGACACAACAATCTTCACTGGTACCTGAATTGTTCTGAGAGGATGCTGCTCTAGGTGTGAGCGAGCTCATGTTCAACTACAATCTGAAAAAAGCTGTTCTAAACCAAAATAGCATTGCATTCTGCTCAGACCTCAATGACAGTCTAGCTTATTGCACAATTAGTTAGGGGAGGGTACTTCTTCTGCACAGGGGTGCACTGGGTGCCTCGGGTGGCTGGAACAGGGCTGGGGACCAGGTTCCATGTGGTTTCTCTCACTAGATGCCCAGCATGTGCTCACAAAGGTAGGCCTGTTCACCCTTCAACATACTCAGGAAAGTGTATAGAGAGGAGGGGTCCAGTGCTAGCCCTCCATCTTAGTTTAGGTTAATTTATATTGAATTTGAGTTTCTAAAGGAGAAATTTGTTACTCAAGGAATTAATTTTAGTATGTAGGATTTTTTACTGTTCATTTCATGATCAAAGTCAAGAATAAAACTGGTGAGCCAGATATATACTATGAAATGACCATGGCAAGTCATAGCCAATAGGATCTTGAAAGAGAAACCCAGAAGACAGAATGAATAATTTAAGAGTCACTGAAATTCAAGTCCCACTTGACAGACTTTCAGAAAAGAAGACAATATTAACAACACTTTTGGAATCAATTCTGACGTGATAACCGCAAACACAGCCTGGCCATGACCAAGTTAAATTTCATGCAAAGTGTGCTCACTAAAAACTCAAGAAGCTCCTCAGTATATTATGGGTTGGGGTCCAAAGAAGACACTTGAATCAAATGAAGTACTAGTCTGGTTTGGAGAATATGTTCATTTTCTTCTGGTAATAATTTTAGAAATCATAGGTTTTCTTTCCCAGGCAATTATTTTAATGAATCAATCAAGATTTCAAGAAATAATTAAGTAAGTTCAATTTGGTTTCAGGTTCAGCAAAATGAGATCATTCATTTTGGTCTTGGCTCAGTTGAGGCCAAGTAGCCTGTCTAAAACAGACTCATAGGAATTGGGATAATTTTATTTTTATTCCCTTTACTTCCTGTGCTCTTTCTTCTACTTTTCTTTCCCAAACATGTGTGGATCCTTTTCCCTTTTGATTTCACTGAACTTTTCTGTACTTTATAATACCTTCTCTCTCCTTCCAAACTGAATTTATTCTCACCGCTCTGGGTCCCAGTAAGGAATACTGAAATAGTAAGCTTCCCTTTGCACACACAACTGGGATATTGACTAGCCAAGAACATATCCCTGTTTATTTAGGATTTTAATTTCATTAA
The DNA here is from genome assembly GCA_007922755.1 of Pedetes capensis. Classification (NCBI taxonomy): domain Eukaryota; kingdom Metazoa; phylum Chordata; class Mammalia; order Rodentia; family Pedetidae; genus Pedetes; species Pedetes capensis. The sequence continues at coordinate 89,077 of VMDO01001782.1, forward strand.
ACTAAGCGACTACATATTAACACCATGCTGATAACTAAACATTGAAACCAAATGACAAACATTTTGAAGGAAATGCTATCTCCCAAATGCAAGTCAAAGCACAAAGTTAACTAGTTGAAAATATGGTACACCACTAAATAACCGCTGATCCCAGGGATCAGCTTAAATGGAAAACTTGTGAGATCAACGATAGTAAGGATAACATGGGAAGAAAAATTAATTTCTTTAAAATTTTAGAATTGCAGGATAAATTTGGTGTTAGCATTATGTTGACTCTTTGGAAGACATGGTTTCTTCCTACATACCAGAAGAATAAGCGCCCAAATCTCTCTTACCTGTGATAGTAGCTTTGTTGATGGATGGTTGGTTACACATGGGTGATCTTCTGGCAAAAAGAAAAATACAAAGTAGTAAATATATAATGCTTGTAGATTTGAGTACTCTCCGAATCATTTCAGTTGTGACATTTTAACTTAAAGAACTATTTTTAAGTTAGGACATACAAATATAGATTTCTTTCATATTAGCCAGTCAAGTTCCTGAGTGGTCTTTTGCTGTGGCTCAGATCACAGAGGTAAAAGGAAAAAGAAAAAAGAAAAACTATTCTCATGGCGATAGACACTGGAGTAGGCTAAACTGATGTAAATGTCTCAGGGATATGATAGAAGAGTTACTTCTTATTAAGTGCCTATGTTCAATTAAACTATGGCTCACAGAATAGACCAGACTTTCTGAATGTGGAAAAATAGTTTATAATTGGTTTCCCTAATACAGTGTTAAGAAACTTATTTTTAGCATAAAGTCTCATAATTATATATTACCAAATGTGAATGATACCATGTAAATTATCTTAAAATTAAAGACGGTATGGAAACTTTTTGCTTTCTGTTTTCTTATGCTGAGAAACATCTCTGATACATTTGTTAGAGATGTATATTAATAACTTGGATGCTATAGATACTTTTAAAATATTATACATCAAAGGTACTTAAATATATTCCATCTGGTATTCTATACTATTTTTAAGATGCTTGCCAAGTTCCATAATATTATACACATTTTGAAATTAAAAATGCATGCTATATGATTAACTAATATTAGCTATAAAGGCTAGCACAATGTAACCATTATTCATTCATTGCTCAATAACTTATGTTGAAAATAAAATCATTTATGGGATGTCCATTAAAAATTTGAAATATAACTTTATAAAGTTGTTAGTTATAACTGACATCTTTTAAAAGATAGCCACCTTTAAAAACACTTTAAGAACATATATACTTAAGGATGTCTGCCAAATATTTGAAGTTTTATGTGTGCTTGCTTCTTTCACTTAACCTCTGAATCCTCCCAGCAAGCCTTAAGGCAGGTGACCTCATTGTTCTCAGTTTACCAGAGAAAAATATAAAGCTTTGGGAAGTTGAAAAAATTGTTCAAAGTAAAAGAGCTGAAATGTGAACTAAAGCAATGTGATCCGTGGGCTACCCTCCGCTCTTTTGTCTCTTAGGATGTATTTGTGGAAGCTGGATGTTCAGCCATGCATATGGGCAGATGGCAGCAAGCCCTTTAAATCTGCCCTGCTGAGATGATGAATCTCCCAGAAGAGGCAGGGGGACACTTGGGGAAAACAGGCTGGCATTTTGTCAGTTCTCACTGGCACCACTCAGCCTTTAACTCTGCATCATTGTTCTGAAATATTTTTGGTGTCACTTTGAGATTGAATTTTTGTATTTGAATGAAAATGCACCACACTTTACTTCTGAATTATTTTAGACTTTTATTACAAAATAAAAAATGGGAATTTGAACTTGATAAATGATTCATTAAAAAAAAAAGTAAATGTTTTAAACTGCTACTCTGAAATAGCCCTGGTCCATACATTAGTGGTTATCTTCTTGCTGAGAATTTGTTATTCACAGGAGATGAGGCATGTGTAGGGTTATATGGCAGTAGACTAGAGCTTTTTCAACCAATTTGCATATTGTTACTGCTTTTTAGTCCTTGCTCTGTGAAGATTCAGAGAACATTGACTTTTGCCTGGGAAAGGTATCAAGTGAATCATTACACTTTTCTGCTTGTTTTGTTGTTGTTAGGTGCCACTGAATTGAGACTGATTCATAGTGACCCTATGTACAACAGAGCAAAACACTCCTGAACACTGTGACAGGAACATGATCTTTTTTATGTTTAAAGTCATTGCTGCAGCCACTATGTCAATCCATCTAGTTGAGGGTCTTCCATTTTTTTCCATTGACCTGCCATTTTCCCAAACATGATGTCCTTCTCCAAGGATTGGACCCTCCTGACAACATGTCCAACCCAGTGGTTGACTTGCTATCAATTTTCTTATTTTCAGTCCTATGACTGACACATAGGAACCTGACATCTCAACAAGTAACAGCAAGCAGGACATATTAATCATTGGATCCCTGGTTTCACTTATACATCACTTAGTGAAGAACCACAACTTGCTTCTGGAATTAAAAAAACAAAAACAAAACAAAACAAAACAAAAACTCAAGGGCAAGAAAGACCAATGTGATAAAAAACATCAGTGGGTTAACAAAAATCAGCAATGAATGTCAGGATACCCACCAATGGCTTGGGCTTTGGATGCATTGTTCCTAGACTCCTTTCCTACAGGAAATAAAATGGTGGGTAGGGCAAGGCAGCCATGCCCTCCTGAAAATCCCACTGTGAGCCTAGAAATGTTTTAGTGGCACTGTGAGGATCCAGTAGGTAGCTTCTGATTCCTATGGAGTCATCATGCATGTGTTCACTTTGCTACCACTGAGCAGAATGCACTGTGAGGAGTTTGAGTTCTACGATTCTGATACCACAGGAAGCTGATTTAGTTTGAAATCAGTAAAGGAGGTTCAATTCTGTACTAACCAAAGGAGAGACCACACTGGCCTCTACTTAGGGTCTAGTACATAATACTGTTTAGTTATATGCCACCTGGACATTATATAATTGGTTAAGACAGGTGTAAATTCAGGTGTTAGCTATGATTTTCTGTAGACTGGGCCTTAGAGCATCTTTTTGGAAACAAAAGGGCCAGGCTGATATCTGCACACCTGTCTGATCAGCTGTCTGCCTGACACAAGTTTAAATGCTGGCACTCAGGTGACTATACTTGAAGGAAGCTCCAAAAAAGTTTCTTGTTCATCTTTTAAAGACAAGACTTCAATTTCTTAGATGATATTTGAGACTAACAGCTTGAGAATGACAACCAATAATTTCACTTTTCCTGTGGTTGAGACTTTTCATAAGTAAGGTGATTATTCTTATAAGCTATTGAATGCCCAAAGCTCCAAGAGGCCATGGAGGTTAGCATGATGTTGTACAGCTGCCCATGCTGCATAGAAAACACAATTGGCAATAAAGAGATTCCTCAAAGCACGCCCTCAGGTTTCAAATGATGAATTATCACTTTACTCTTTCAGCCAACAGCATTTTCAGAAGAATTACTCTATATTATGATGGGCACTGGCAATCCAAATGTGAAGCAACTACTATCCCTGCTCAGTAAGCACTCACATTGGTAAGGAGCCACTATGCAAACAAACAGGCAACAGAAGCACAGATATATATGTGCTGAAACAGGGATTAATACAGGCTGTAATCAACAGAGATGGAAAGTCTTATCTGCCAGTTTGGAGCTTGTGTGTGTGTGTGTCTATTCTGGGTGGTGTCGGGGACAATGACCCCAAAGCAATTATATTTAAGCTGTGACTTAACGAATGCATTAGAGTGGATGAGAACAGGGAACAGGTGAGAAGTGTTCAGAAAGAGAAAAAGATTGTAAAAATTCATTAACCAGAAAACATGATAGATGAAGGTTTTAGGTTCCATTACAATTACTTATATTGTGGAATTTGTGCTGAATTAAAAACAAAAAAAAATACCATTCTTTAACACAGGAAATACTTGTATAAAGGCCAGGTCATTTTTTAACTGTGGAAATGTGAATTTGGGAGGCAAATTATATTATTATAGAATAGAAAATTCAGATTTTCTCATACTCTTTAGGAAGTAATAAATACTATGAAATTGTATATAATTAGATATGCTGTAATCTCAAATAAGTTTCTAATCAATCTCCTCTTAATATTGATTAAAATGCCTTTTTTCTTTTGGAAAATTCTTTGGAGTTGATACTTTTGTGATGTTGTTGTTGTTAGGTGCTGTTGAGTCGAGTCCGACTCATAGTGACCCTCATAGGGTTTTCAATGGCTGACTGTTTCGGGATTGCCTTGGGAGTGGATTGCCAGGTCCTTCTCCCGTTTTTGCGGTGCTGGGAGTTGAACTCGGGACCTCAGAGACTGCAGGGAAGTGCTCTACCAACTGAGCTAAATCCCAGCCCTATTTTTGTGATAGTTTATTATTAATAAAGTTTATAAATAATAAACAGTTTATCTGTTTTCCATTTAAGCTTACAAAATTAATTTTCTCCTTTTAGATTTTTTTTTACCTTTACCAGGACCCCAAATTGTAATCATTTTTCATTTTAGGTTTCCCTCTCTCAAATGCTTCCACTAATAACATCAATCACAATTTTATTAATGGCTCCATGGATGCCACAGCTCTAGGGTCAATAGCAGCAGAGGAATCAAAAATCTTTGTTACAAGATGGTGTTTCTACAATCAATTGTTGTCTTAGAATTAAGAGGACGATTTTGAATTGACTTTTAGGTTTGACAAGACTATCTTTTCACGGTTAATTTATGAAGTAAGCCAGAACTATGAAGATACTCTGAGTGCAAATGACTGGGCATGCCAGGTGATTTCTGACAGATGGAGTCACTCTATTTATTTGTCATACTGCTTCATTTCTAATATTAGAACCATCACTAAAAGGTATTTATAGAAAACTAATAGGACATCATATGAGTTAGTGTACACAGTTAAGACCACATGGCAGAGATTCAGAGATGTCTAATATATTGCCTTGAGTTCAATTCAAGTTGAGAAGACACTATTTGAAAGTTCATAAGAAGGACAGGATAAAGGGATAAACTTACTTGCTTGGTGCCCGATCTTGCAAATTAGTTAGTGCAGCAAAGTTGTTTCGAACAGTTCTCAGGCTAGCCAAGACCTACAACAAAAAAAGAATTATTTAAAGTCCTTGAGCCAGGGCCAGTTTAAATGCAATTAAACATATGTGTTAAGAAGAAATTTGATATTGCTTGTATCAAATAACATCAAAGAAGCCCAGAACACTTACTGAAGTTTGAAACAAGGGATATGAAATGCAGGGAGGTCGGACTGAAAAAATTTTCTAGAAATTTCTCTCTCTGATTATCAATATGGTAGCCAGAGCAGTGGTTTCCACAGCATTTCTGTATTCCTTGGTCACTAAGATAATATCCCAGGCAACATATATGTAACATGGTTGCATTATATGTAACACTGTTGCATTATATATAACATGGTTGCATTTTATGCAAATATGAAATATAGTAATATATAATACTACCCATGTGTCACTTTAGGGATAAAAGTTAAAATAAAATTACTCCCAAATTCTCTTTAAAAGCTCACAAAGAATTCCATGATTTCAATCACCAAGCTAAGAATATCTTCAAGTGTTTTTCCACCTTTACTATATGGCTGCTCCTGCTAGTATATATGGGCTGGGATTTAGCTAAGTGGGTAGAGCACTGCACTGCAGTCTCTGAGGACCCAAGTTCAATGCCCAGCACCGCAAAAAATGGGAGAAGGGCCTGGCAATCCACTCCCAAGGCAATCCCGAAACAGTCAGCCATTGAAAACCCTGTGAGGTTCACTATGAGTCGAATACCGACTCTACAGCACCGAACAAAAGCTAGTCTGTATACATTTTTTTTGCCTTTGTTAAGCTTATCAGAGGCATTGCCTCACATAAAATGCTACTGCTCTGTATGTGCATGCTGCCTGGCACAAAGAATGTACTCAATAAAAATTTATTGCAGAAATGAATATACATATGCAATACCTCCAAACACATGACAAGTCAGGGAATGGATGACAAATGGAGGTGAGCCTAGGATAGAAAAGCTACAAGAACCTACCACTCATTACTTTCTCCTAAACGGGCAAGTTTCCTCAAGGGGGAACCTATAGTAGATGGGACTGTTGTTGCTGTTAGGAGCCGTTGAGTAGGGACCAACTCATAGTGACCCTATCTACAACAGAATGAAACTCTCCCCAACACTGTACCATGCTCAGCACTATGTCAGTGCTTCTCTGCTATTCATAGGGTTTTCAATGGTGGATTGTTTCAGGATTATTTTGGGAGTGGGGTTCCATGTCCTTCTCCTTTTTCTTTTCTTTCTTTCTTTTTTTTTTTTTTTTTTTTTTTTTCGGTGCTGGGGATAGAACCCAGGGCCTCAAAGTCCCCAGAGGTGGGATTATAGATGTCAATTAGAATGTTATGCTTATCAAAAACGTAAAATTCAATGTCCTATTATCTGCTACATGTTAAATGTGTGAACTTGGACAAGTTATACAACCTCTCTGTACCTCAGTTTCCTCATGTGCAAAATTGGAATAGTGATATCTACCTCAGGATTATTGTGAGGGTAACATGAGACTGCAGATTAGGTGCCAGGAACACCACCTGAGTAGAAATTACTCAGTGACCATGAGCCCATTATTGCAATATTCCATTTTATTAATGGTTTGGCACACAAGGAATATACTTAATGCCTGTCAGTAATAATATAGGGGGGGTTCCCAAATTTCAAATTGTTCCTAGGGTTCCAGAACTGTGTCCAGGGGTGGTGGTGGTTATTTTTAGGACACTGAAATAGACTCGAGTCAGACTTTATTTTTTTCTAAGACAAAAAAAAAGTCTCTGATATTTGATTTTTAAAATTGGCATTAATTTGTATAAATCAATGGAACTATTTATGCCCCAGGACAGTAATCTACAGCATTTCCCCTAAAAGAGTTAGTGGTGTTTCTTGGAGTCAACCATAATTAACTCAGTTACTGGAAAAACCTGTCTCATTATCACATATAAACAACTCACAGCTCTGAAAGGTCACCCTGTCTATGACGGGTATCCAAATAGCTAACTGCTGACGTCAGACCATGATATCTTTCATGAGGCATGAAATCTTGAATGATACAGAAATAAACTGGATAAATGATTCACTGTCATTGAATTACATAGACTTATTTTATGTTTTAAAAAGTGAGTATCAAACACACTAATAAAGTATTTTAAATAAGATTATTGAACAAACTATTTTGTCCCATTCCCAGGAAAAACTTTAATCTCAGAATTCTGAGATTTTCAATATCATACATAACAGTTAAGTTCACTACACTTGACAACTGGGTAAATAATAGAAATAATATTGAAGTAATTAATGTTTTTATGGAAATAGTATTTCAGGTGATACATGTTCTACGCCCATTTGAAAAGAATCAGCTAATTAAAGGAAGCATTAGTTCATGAAAGAAATATTTTCTGAAGAAAAACTGCTTCTATTGTAATAATAAAGATATCAAACTAGCTTGTTTGGGGTTTTAACGTAAATTTTATGTATTTATTTTGAACAAGTCATTTCTTTGCTTGCTGCAGAATTTAAACGAAGAAAGATCATCAATCCCCCCCAAAAAATCTCTACATCAGTAACTAAGACAAAAGAGTAATTACAGAGTAATACAGCATTGGCATTTCCATTATTCAGCTATTACATCACTTTTGGTTACATTTTCTTCAACTTACAAAGTTTATGGAATCTTTTGACTAATATGTAGTAAAACTCATATGTATATTTGGGTTATGCATCCCTATTTTTCCCATGTACTCATGAAGTTTCATCATTTACATCAAGATTGTCCTCTCCCCCTTTATCCCTTTACATTGTTTCTCTTTCCCTCCCACCTTCCATAACCTTCGCTTCCCTTTGGGAAGAGGCACTTACCCAGCATTAAGAATATTGGTACTGTTCTATTTCTTAATTTCTGAATATGCTCATTTTAATATGCCTTACATAATCATTAGACACAGTTTCTCATAGGCATGATATATTTCAGAATAAAAAGTGAAAAAAGAAATCTCTCTCCCAGTCCTTTGAGGCATTCACCTGCTTGTCAGTAGACTTTCAGTCTGTCTCTTAAAGTTTGCTTTTACAAACAGTGTTGTGGTAAATAATCTTGAAAGCACCTCATTCCCTATGTATGAAAGTCTTGGGTTCTGTTTTTCGTGTGTGTGTGTGTGTGTGTGTGTGTGTGTGTGTGTGTGTGTGTGTGTGTGTACCAGGACAATAGTTTTATAAATTTTATAAAATAGTGTTTTATAAATTTTACATTAAGTGTTAATTATTATCTTCTGCTCTGTGATGTGTATGTGCCAGTAAAAGTTCCAGACAAGTCTTTGCCATGGGCCTGGGTGATTGATTCTGGGGCTCTTCATATTGCATTGATTCTGGGGCTCTTCATATTGCATTTGCCTCTTGATCTCACTTGCTTTGCAGAACACAAAAAGAGAAGTAATTGTTACTGTGAAATGGAAATGGTTTTACTGGTGCCACCAGGTTAAGGTTCAATTTCAATGATTCTTTGCTTGTGTTCCAGGGTAGATCTCACTGCCTCTGAATTCACCCTCTAAGACCTATAATCTGAGCTCCACTGCTCCTAGAATTTTCTTCACTCCTTAATGCTAGCTAACCAAAGAGATCCCTGGGGTTTCTTCTTTATGGCTCAATGGAAGAAAATTAGTTTCTTTCTCTTTTGCCCCTTAAAGTAAAAATGTAAGTGGCCAAGATAAAAATATCTCAGGAATGATGGGAAATACATGCAATTTAGGAAACAAATACTGATAGTGCTACAGAAAAAATTTGGACAGAGACGGCTCATATACAAGCCCATGGGGTGCAGATGTTAGTTACACACATGACTATATGACTCTCCTAGGTGCTTTTAAACATTTATTAAGCAGGATAATTCACTAAAATTGGCAGAAAAATGTGATCTTCATTAAACCACTGAACATAATAGCTTGATAGAAATAGTTTTGAGGATTATTTTCAGCCCATATACACTTTATGACACTAGGTGGCAGTACAACACAGACCATGAGATGCTGCGTGGAGTGGGAGTGAGGTGGTGTGAGGTGAAAGAATGCCTTGCCTCAGTTTCACCCTCAGGGGGAAAAAAGTCAAATTAGAGCTATTTACAAGATGAAAAGGTCATTTTGATTGAAAATCAAACCTCTTCCCAAGTTATGTTTGGTTAACACATATGAAATGATTATTTCATATGTCAAGAAGTTATCGACAATTTCATAAGGCTTAACAAACATTTAGAAGGATGATAGTTGTAATTTATATTGATGAAGAATAAGGAACAGCTGAAATAAAAGCAAATAAAATGAGATGACCATCTTCTTCCATTGCCTGACAGCAGGCCTGGGGGGTTTGCTTGGGGATGGTGATGAAGCCCCAAGATTGCTGCTACTGGGTACATTTGGGAGGGACATGCAGGGGACTTAAGATGTATGTGTGTGTGTGTGTGTGTGTGTGTGTGTGTGTGTGTGTGTGTGTGTGTGTAATTTGTTGTTGTTAGGTGCCATTGAGTTGGTGTCTGATTCATAGAGACCCTATGTACAAAAGGCGAAACATTATTGTCAGTGCTTCTCTGCTATTCATAGAGTTTTCAATGACTGATTGTTTTTTGGGAGTGGGTTGCCAGGTCCTCCTCCCAAGCCTACATCACCTGGTGTTCTCAGGCGGTCTCCCATCCGAGTACTGATCAGGCCTGACTCTGATCCTGCTTAGCTTCTGAGATCTGACAGGATCAGACACCACAGAGGTATGGCTACAGGTGTGTGTGTGTGTGTGTGTGTGTGTGTGTGTGTGTGTGTAATGTGTGTGTGGTGTACCACTACTGACTGAATAGCAGTGTTCTGTAGTGTTAATAACTGCTACAATTTTTTCTACATGTATCCCAGTTGTTGTATTTTGGTTGAAGTGAAGGCAAAAGATTTGGTTGATCCTATCCTGTGTTTTCAAATCATTCCTGTCTCCATAGAGTGTATGACGTGAGGGTCTCCCAAGGGGAAATGTTTGGGTGGGTGCTTCCTGTCTTTTGCTTCTTCAAAGATTCCAGTGTTTTTAATGTTAAATGCTTCCAGATGGGAATTCTAGTCAATTTTGAGTTTTACAAGGTAGTCATAATCACAAATAGTTGGACTATGGAATCAGAGACAGTTGACTACAGAGAAGCATTTCTGGCATGTCAGCAGTGATGTGCCTCCTCGGTGCTCCTTCCTCCCAAGAATTCTAGCCAAATTGTTATTATGCTTACGGGAAAGAAAGGGGAAATGGCCAAGTGGCATGAGGTGCAGGGCAAGAGGATTCATCTCAACACCCAGCCTTCATGTCTAAGGAGGTACGCACATGAAAAATTGTCAACACAAATGTAGTAGAACCTTCCTAAATTGAAATATACAAACTACTTAAAGCCCACACTTTTTCTGGGGATCACAGAGATCCAGTGGTTATATGGGAAAGCATAGGAAACTGGACATAGAAAAGAGTTTAGATTAAACACCTGCTAGGCTGGGTTTGATGGCTCACACTTGTAATCCGAGCAACATCGGAGGTGGAGGCAGGAGGATCGCAAGTTCAAAGTCAAAGGCAGCTTTTGTAATTTAGTTATATGCTGACTCAAAATAAAAAGTAAAAAAAAAAGGGGCTGGGGGTGCAGCCTAGTGGTACAGGGCGTGCAACATATATGGGAACCCTGGTTTCCACCCTCAAGTATCACAATTAATTAATTAATTAATTAAAATTAAAAAATAAACACTTGAGAGAATCCCTAAGTCAGCCAGGGCTTTGGGTATTAAAATGCAAAATGGTTACACAAAAAATCCTGTAGGATCCTTTCTGAAAATGAGGTCTATCCAAGATGGTTTAGGTTTCACTCCTGCCTACCAAAATGGAAGATATCTTTGCATGACTTCCTATATTCTCTTGTAATTTATGATTTTTTTTCTCTTTGCTTTACAGGAAACCATGACTTGGAAAGAATAAGAGGGTTTCTTTCATGTTTTGGAGATGTACTCAAGCATAAAGAAATAGGTTCTAAAGATGAGCTGTACTTGGGAGATCTCTGACCCCTTTAGTCTGTGGGGGGTTATTTTTAGGAGTCATGAGAAAGAAAATAATGCACAGAAAAGTAAACCTAAATGGATATTATAGTAAAATAATACTAGTTATTTAAAGTAAAATAACCATAGTGACTTGGGAGCTTGGAATTATGGGAAACTTTCTCTCTCTCTTTTTTTTTTTTTTTTTGCTGTTATTAGTTTTCTAAATTTTTTTATGTAGTAAGATTTTATTTTCAGAGTACAACAGACAAAACTCTCCCTGACACTGTGCCATGTCTGGCACCATTTTCAGTGCTTCTCTGCCATCCATAGGGCTTTCAATGGGGGATTATTTTGGGAGTGGCTTGCAAGGTCCTTCTCCCTACCCTGTAGCACCTGGTGTTGCCAGGTGGTTTCCCATCCCAGGACTAACCAGGCAGACGGTGCTTAGCTTCGAGATCAGGTGGGATTGGATGCCAGAGTGCTCTGGCTGCAGAGTTAGCATTAATATATAGTTATTAAATGGTTAAGTGCCTTACCCTATTAAAAAAAGAAATGTTTTGAGGAGTTAGTGGTTATATCAACAATGTATGCTAGTTGGACCTAATAGGGCTAAAGAGAAGCCCACAGACAAACTAATGCAAACTGCAACTAGGCCTTCTGTCTCACCTGCTTCCCCAAGGATGTTCGCATGATGCTGAGGCTGTTGATGGTTTAACAACCGTTTCTTTCATATATCCTAGTACAGCTTTCTACTCCAGATCTTCTACTCCAGTAAAAGGCCATTTGTGAAAGGTGTGATGAAGCCACTTAAAAAGAATCTGCAGCCTCTGGGGCAATGAGCACCATCTACAAGGCGACAGAGTCACTTAGCTAATCATAAGTGAAGGCTCATAAATATGTCTCAGGATTGTTTTCTGGCATCAGATATGTCTGCATATTACACACAGGTGGTTTTTATTTAAGTTCCAATTTTAAGAGTATTAAGCATACATATTTTTATTTAAATAGATTATTAATATAGACTATTTCACTGCTTGCTGAAAGTGAAGAGGATTTGAAACATTTACGGATATAGATCAAAGACCATAGCCATCACTATGGATTGCTGCTCAACATCAACAAAACAAAACTCCTTACAACTAGGTCAGTACACAACTTCATGACAAAAGGAGAAAAGATTGAGGTTGTCCAAGATTTTGCTTTACTTGGCTCTACAATCAACATCCACGGAAGCAGCAGTCAAGAAATCAAAAGACATATTGCATTGGGAAAAGCTGTTGCAAAAGAACTCTTTAAAGTGTTGAAAAGTAAAGACATCACATTGAAGACGAAGGTGAGCTTGACTCATGCCATGGTATTTTCCATCACATCATAGGGTTGTGAAAGTTGGACACTGAATATGGGAGACAGGAGAAGAACTGATACTTTTGAATTATGGCACTGGAGATTGAGTATTGAATATACCATGGACTGCCAAAAGAACAACCAGATCTGTCCTAGAGGAAGTGCAACCAGATGCTACTTGGAAGCAAGGATGGCTAGACTGCATTTTATGTATTTTGGTCATGTTTTCAGGAGGAATCAAACCGTGGAGAAGGACATCATATTTGGGAGAGTGGCAGGTCAACGAAAGAAAGGAAAACTCTCAACTAGATGGATTGACACACTGTCTGCAACAATGGGTTTAAACGTAAAAAAGATTGTGTGTATGGCACAGTAAGGAGAAATGTTTTGTTCTGTTGCACATAGGGTTGTTATGAGTGGTCCCAACTGGATGGTACTTAACAACGACCAAAAATACTTTACACATAAATATATATGCAAATTTTCCAGAAAGCTGAGATTGGATTAGTTGTTTGGAGATCATAGGTACACTATAGAAGGTGTCTAATTATGTGAATTATTAGATTACTTTAAAATTTAGGAGCACTGATAACATAGATCAAGATGAATTTATTAATCTGTTTGTTGGAGACAAGTAAATGTTACTTGAATATTGTATCTTGAAAATGCACCTTGAAGGTAAGGTATAACATAGGGATTTTTTCTCATTTTTTACAATATATTTAAATATATTTTTAAACAATACTGCTCAGGTATATTCTCTAACAATATGCCTGGAGATTTTAGTTAGAAACAAGAATAGCTACCTGAATAAACCCAAAGTGAAATAGATGGCTCTACATTTGGTGATATTTATATTGTTTTGCCTGATTTTATCTGTTCACTTAGCTCTCAGCGCTTACATATGAAATTATAAGCTCCCAATAGCAATCGATTAAAAAATCCTTAGTTTCATGAAATTTTGCAATCACAAATATGATTAAAATATGTTCAATTTTTTGGAACAGAGAGATACATACTAGAAAGAACTCATGATTTTCAGCCAAATCTTAAGCAAACAATACATTGACTATTTTTTCAAAGTATGATCATATTCTAATTTTTTCTTTTGCAGTATTGGAGATTAAACCCAGGGCTTCATGGATTCTAAGTAAGTGCTCTATCACTGAGCTGTACCTCTAGCTCCAAATTTTATTTTCAATTGCAGCATTCATTTAAAAAATCCTATTATACAATATGGTATTTATGAATTCATTAAGGCTTGGTCTAAATAATAGCCATAATATAACTTCAGAAAAACTTAAAAGGTGAAAGAACTATAAATAATCTCACTATCCAAACACTGCTATTATACATTAAAAATAATACCTCTGATGATATTTTAGAGATAAAAGAACAATTTCATCTTTATGCATTAAACCAATAACCATTAAATTTATCAAACATTAAATTTTCCAGAAATTGTATTGAGCATTTTGAAAGCCTGGTTTTACTGCAACCTCTTACTAACCTTATGAAGCAGGTGCTCTTGTAATTGTCACTTAACAGAGACCAGGCCTGGGAACCATCCAGTGACTTGCTCAAAGCCATTCAGAGATGTTATATGAGCTGCCCATGAGGCTATAGCATCATAACCCTGATAATAATATTTATAACCCCTGGCATTACTTGTATTTCACCATTCAACATTTCTTACCAGTCAGTGTTGGCTTTAAACCTGCCTCAGGACCCAGGTTAAATCAGGCTTGTCCCATTCTGTCCCTAGTTGTCTATACAGGGGGCCTCTAACTTCTTCTACACACTGTGAAAATACTGTGGCCTTCGAAAAATACAGGTGCTTGGATCTGATCTCAGAGTTTTTGGATTTAATTGACCAGAGATGCAGCTGGGCCACCAGAATCAGAGAACTGTAGGTGAACTCTCACATGTCGTGATGTTGAGAAACACTGGTGTATACAGGGAATATCTGGTCATTAACCCTTTCATACAGATTCCAAAACTCTTCAGGTCATTTTGTCACCCTGCATCTATGTCATGTGGTTAAAGTATTTTCATTTTTGTATGTCTAAGAGGAATAAACATAAACAGCTTTCAGCTAAATCTTTGTACAAATGATCCATGTAAAAGGGACTAAATAAAGTATCAATTGAATTGGATTATTGAATTTCAAAAACTATCACATAATTATACTAAATGTAATTTAATCTATGATATAGCCTTCTGCTTCTAGTGCTTTTGCCATATAGGGAAATATGGGCCTATTGAAATACTATATTCCTCAGGTAATTTGTTATTGGAGGCAAAGACACTCTTTGGGGCTATGGGATTATAAAAAATTAGATCTATAGGATCTTTAGCATTGTCTTCTTTAGCATAGTCTTTAAATTACTTGAATGAACCACTTAATTTGTATTTCTACTTGTGCTCAGTTTAAAATCGATTTAAGAACCAAAAGGAAACCCCAAAATCAAATATCCAAATCTGTGAGAAGCCCACCTGCCCACCAAGCTGTGCTTACCTGAGCAAATGGAGTCACAATCAAGTCATCTCCATGTCTGAAAAATAAACCAAATCCAGTGTTAGAAGTCTCCAATAAATCTATGACCATTTTTAATCAATATTAAATGGCAGGTTCCACTTATATAAATTCCCATAGAGAAGTACAGTAATTCCTTCCTTACTCCTCAGCACATGTTCTTCCCAGCCATTGGGGTGAAAATAGGTCTTCTAGGATGTTAATAATTTTCCAGCCCCCGGGGTAAAAAGAGAAGCTCCTTGATCATCAATCAACAAACATCACTGTTGCTTTTTAGGTACATAGGATATTCAATAGTATAAATGGAGTTCCAGCACTGAGGCTTGAGTTTTACACTTGGCTTCTTATTGTAGATGTTAATCAGGGATGCCTAAGAAGGAACCAGCTACTGCAGTTCCATGGGAGGATCCTGGGTGATCTAACATTTGAAGGTGATTAGCTTCAAATGTTCTGTAGGACTGTAAGTGTTGGAAAGGCCAGGAACTGTAGATAACATGGAACTACATCATACACTAATAAAAAACCCCATGAAACTTTTCAGCTGACTCATATCCTAGCCACTGTTATTACGGGGAAATGTTATCCCCATGCATGCTGTTACTATAGCAACCTGAGTGACACCAGGCTGGGGATACAGGAGAAGATTTCAGCATGAGGTGTCTTAGAGGCATATGGAAAGGCGAGCAAAGTTGTGCAACATTCTTCTTGGAGAAAAATGAGAAACTGGGTTCCAGAACTCTTACAGTATTTCCTAGCATGAATAATTTGAGAGAAGAATTTCCATGGGTTTCTTTCTTGATCTAGCTAGCCAAAGAACCTTATTTTATTTTATTTTGTTTTATTTTATTGACTTTATTTTATCTTAGAGACAGGGTCTTTCTATGTAGATAAGGCTGGCCTCATACTCATGATCTTCCCACCTCAACCTCCCAAGTGCTGGTATCACAGGAATGTGCCTCCATGCCTGGCATTAGCTGAAACTCTTAATCAAATATAGTTATTCACACAGAAAACTTCTAGGACATTACTGTTATCGAAGACAGTGCAATTGAATTGTCCACTAACTTGTGAATATCTAAAGAGGACCCAAGTCATTAAAACAATACTCCTGATATGTGCTGCAGCACATGGAGCATACGGATGATGTTCACAATGAATTGCTAATGATAATGAGACTAGTTGTTGTGGACAACATCAAATCATGCACTCACCTGGAAAATCAAAATGTGGAAAATAAAAGCAGAAAGAGGTGAAAATCCACTTTAAAAGAAGCTCATGTTATTTTACACTACCTTAGTTTCAGAACCTTGTTTTTCAAGGGACACCTGTTATTTGTAGTGATTTTTTCTTAGAATCTTAGACTCTAGGAATGTTGGACATCAAGTTTTATTATCATTTTATAGAGAAAATAACTGAGTTCAGACAGGTCATAATGTCTAGAAGGTAGTAAGTGGAAAAGCCAGGATGTCAATCAAAAAAGGTCTTCTGAGGCTGAGCCTAGAAAGGTTCTTTTTTAGAAAAATGGCCAGCAATGAGTGAAGGCTTGGTGTATTGCAGCAGTAAAGAGGCCAATGTACTAGAAGTAGCAAGCAAGAAGTGATGAAGCCAAGGAAGCACAGGGAAGAAGATGATACATTTGAGGAGCTACAATGAATAGCCTAGTGATTCTACAGAACATCATGCAAGGCAGGAAATGCAAAGATAGTGGATGGTGGTGAGCCAGGCAGCAAATCATGGAGCCCATGTACACCATGTGAAAGAACTTAGATTTTAATTTTTGATTTGATTAGAATTTGTCACATTCTTGGTGTATAACCTTGAGGAGGTTATTAAACCTCTCATATCCTTGATCTCTTCATCTGTTCAATGGAGATAATAGTATCTACACAGAGTATTGTTTTGGGTTACCACTGTTCAGTGCTGACAAATGTGCTTAGCATATAGTAAATGCTCAATAAACATTAGTTATAACAATCATCAATGGAAATATTTTTATATCCCAGTGACTTTTGCTTTCCTATGAAGTTGGGAAATTTCAAAGACTAAGAAAATTGATCATCAAGAAGAAGCCTCGCACTATTGTGACAGGTCTGTGAAGAATTGAGGACTTCGAAGGGGCAAAACTAGAAGAAAGAGCAGTTTTCAGGATAGAGTTGAGGACTTAAATCAGTGGTAATTGAAGGGGGTGGGAAAAGACAACATTAAGGGCTTTAAAAAATTATGGAAAATTTTAAACATGTACAAAAATAAGGAGAATGTTATCATGGTAGGTACATTTTATGTACAATATCATCGTTATAACAATGTTGCAAGGCAGGGAGTTTATTCTCATTTTGAAGATGAAAACATTGAGGCTCAAATCGCTTAGGAGACTTAAAGTAGTCACACACCTTGTTAGCAGCACAACAATATTTAGTGTGGACCCCTTCAACCTTATGGTTTCACTAGATGATGCCTACAGAACAGCTTAAAAAACAAATTAAAAATAAGGCTCTCTAGAAAAATGGCAGAAAAAGAGGAAAGAAGTCAACAGAGGAATTTAGTAGAAGAAAATAGGTCAAAACTAAATGGCAATTTTCAAAATGATGCCCGTTGGCTGTTACTCTGATCTTGCTTTCTGGGAGTTGACTATAAGCAATTTCTCTTATGTACTCACTTTGAAACAGTAAACTAGTTCTCATAAAGCAACCAAGAAATACCTGAAGATGATTTAGAAATCCTGAATACGAAATCTAAGGCTCAACACTTCAGCATTTGACAACTATATATATATGGGGCATCATAAGAGGCCGTTTGATCCCAAATATTCAAATCAATGAAGTGTGACACATGTGTTATATTGTTACTTGGTTGAAAGTCTAAGAGCCAAAGATAAATTCTAACAGATTTATATATTAATATTCAAGATAGTTCAAAGGTTCCTAAGATAAAAAGTATTACTTAAAAACCATGATTCCATGTTGGCAAGTAGATCTTGCAAGGAGAAAAACATAGCATATATGTTTCTTTGATTTGGCAATCAAGTAAGTTATCCATCTGCTAAAACACATGGCCAGGCTCATAAAATGGATTACAAGAAGTTTACATTGCCAAAACTAAAGCAATATGAAATCAGATGTTGCCCCAAAGCTATAGTTATTCCTTTCATTTTATTCTTTATAATAACCTGAGTACAAAGTTTATTTTCTAAGAACCAAGTCACCTTGATAAAAGCAATTATCAGTCTCAAATTAATCCATGGAAATACATCCATTAATTATTTTTTACATGAATTATATTGAATTTGAATCACTGTAAACATGAAAGTATTCCCTGTTTATTAAAATTCTTAATTCTTTCTTTGGTCAAGTTTCCTTCCCAAGCTTTGCAAAAGATACATTTAGAACACACAATATTTGAGGTAATTTATCTGTCTTGCTCACTATTCCTGTCAAAGTAGAATGAAAAACAGTTATAATTTCAGTGAACAGATATGTCACTTTTAAAAATTGTCCTAAAATTGTTTCTGTCAGTATCTCAAGACTTTCTTATTTTAGTAACAGTAAAATGATTTCTAGCATTTCAGTGGCAGATGTCCTCTATAAGGGGCAGGTTATAGCCTATCTATTTTCCAAAGTCTGTAATGCTTAATTTATTGTTGAATATATCCCTAACATACATTTTTAAGGGGCTGAGGTTTATCTTGCTTGGTAGAGTGTTATTCCACGCTCTGAGGCCCTGGGTTTGATCCCCAGAACTGCAAAAATGAGAGGAGGACCTGGCAACCCACTCCCAAAACAATTCAGAAACAATCAATCATTGAAATCTGTGAATAGTAGAGAGGCACTGACATAGGGCTGGGCTTGACACAGTATCAGGGAGTGTTTCCTTTTGTTGTACATAGGGTCACTATGAGTTGGACCTGACTTGATGGCACCTAATAACAATAACTTCAGTCTTCAAATCAATATCAAAATAACTTTTTTTCAGATATACTGTCATAGTGTAATGGTGCAGGTTAAAATAGATTTTTATTTCTGGTTAGAAGAAAACAACTATATTATGAACATATCTTTTAGAATGTCCTATAAATTACATATAAAAATTAAAAAGTAGATTTGGTAGTTAGGATCAACAGAAGATTTATTTTGTTGTTA
>VMDO01001782.1:108281-191475 GCA_007922755.1 Pedetes capensis
AAAAAAAAAAAAAAAAAAGTAAAAAGCCTGTGAAATAAAATGACTCTGAAATTTGTACTTGCATAGCTTTCCCAAATGAAGCTTTTTAAGATGCTGAAATGGAGTAGGTGGTAAACACCACACAATAAACTGGGGCTTCCTAAGCTGGGAAGAGGATGTAAGGGTCTCTTACAAATTGACTGAGAAGCTAGATTCATAGGTACACAGTGAGTATTGCCTGGCGACCTGAAATTCTGCCTCTTGGTGCCATAAATTTTATGCGAGGATTATTTAATATTGTCTTTTCATATAAATAAATATAAACTTGACAAAAACTTTAATGGAAAGCATCATGGGTTTGTTTTAAGGTGAGATGGCTTTTCTTTTTCTTATTTTAAGAACTGTAGTATTTGTGTGGCCTACAGCAGTAGCCCTGCCTGTGGCATCCGATCCCGTCAGATCTTGGAAGCTAAGCAGGGTCAAACCTGGCTAGTACTTGGATGGGAGACCACCTGGGAACACCAGGTGCTGTAGGCCTGGGAGACGGACCTGGAAACCTACTCCCAAATATCAATTGGCCATTGAAAACCCTATGAACAACAGAGAAGCACTGAGAATAGTGTTTCTCCTGTTGTACATAGGGTTGCTATGAGTCGGATGCTGACTCAAGGCACCTAACAACAACAACAACAGCATTTGTGTGGTGCAGGTGAGGAGAGAGTGAAGGCTGGGCATGTCTCAGGAAAGAACTTTTTTTGACAGTGTGTGTATATGCATGTGGGAAGGACAGGAGGTTGGTACCCAAGGAATAGTCATGGCAAGGAACAAATGCAGAAACTTCCAGAACAGAGAGTGTGAGCCATGCAGGTCACTGTGAAAGTCATTATCACACTGGCCTTGAGTCTTGTGATGTGGAAGGGGGTGACAGGGGCTCACTCACTTGCCCTGGTTACCATGGGCATCGTCGCAGTCCTATGGAGCTCCACCTTTGCCCTCTCCAAGAGAAGGACTTGCTGGTTCCAAAGCCAGTGCTAGTGCAAAGCCAGGAACACAAGCTCAACAGTACACGTTGACTTTCCTTTTTTCAGAAGAGAAATGACAATAGAGTCAATAACTCTCATTCTCACACCATTTGCCACCCTTCCCCTACTTCTGTATTCTTTTCTACTTTAATTTCTACCCTCCTTCTTTCTGTAATAAAGAGCCAAAGGCATGGAGAAAACTGACAGAGATATGAAGGCACACATTCTTATGGGGATCTTATTGGGATCCATAAATTATTAGAATACAGTACTTAAATATGGAAGAGTGCATTGTCACTTAAAAAAGTAACTTCACCAAACATCAGCATCTGAACATATACCGTAATTCCATAAATAAATTCATTTCAAGCCTGAAACCTTGAGACACTTTTCTCCTTTTTTGGCACTAGGGGGCTTTGTGCTACTTTCATTTTTCATTTCTTACAATAAGATTTTATCATAATTCTTTTAAAAATTCAGAGTAAAAATATCCAATGGAACTATAAATAATATGATAATAATTATAAATAATCATAATCATTATGTTGTTGTTCTTAAGTGCCATCAGGCCAGGTCCAACTCATAGCGACCCTATGTATCAATGAAGCACTACCTTGTTTGACAGTGTTTCTCTGCTGTTCATAGGGTGTAAACTAATATTCATCAAATGATTAATATGTGCTTAGCACAGTGCAAAGAATTAAGAGTGATTGTCTCTTATTAAACTGCTTTTGCAGATGAGGAAAGGGAGACCCAAGAAGAACATAAAATCACATGTCCATGAAGTGCTTCAGACAGGATTTAAATTCAGGTCATACATCTTCAAGGCTCTGCTCCTAAACATGGTGTAATTCTCCATATATAATGCATTTATCAAAGCTGAAAGCATAGCTGAAACAATGCTTAATCCTTAGTACATTTTTCCTTTCATGAGAATGATATGATAAAGATAACAAATAGAGGAGTTACACATAAAGGCAAAAAAGAATCAAAATAACAAAATCAAACAACAAAATATAAACAAAACAATACATTGCCCCTGACTTACAAAACAAGCTCAGTTCACTTAATAATTTTTAACTCCTACTAATAAACTATGGGCAAAGACGTGGCAATCTACCCCCGTGGCAATATTGAAACAATCAACCATTGAAAACCCTATGAGGCTGCCTATGAGTCGGATCCAGCCCCATGGCACCTAACAACAACAACGATAACTAATAAACTAATAAACTAATTTATGCATTTAAAATCCAGATATAGACTCCTTGCTGTTAGTTAACTAACACATTTCCATAAGCAGTGTGCACTATGACCATATGAAGCAAAGATATCTGAGGATGGTATACATGCACATATACACTAACATATAAATATCTGCAAATAAATTTACATATGCATATTATGTATATGAGTTGTGAACACAAAGAGTGAATCTTTAAAGAAAAAATGTATTACAGTAAAGATTTGAACATACTTATCCCATCATTCTTGCCACTTACCAAAGAAATTCTAGAAGCCATCTTTCACAAGTAGTAATTTTTAAATTTAAACATTCACATTTTTTAAATCACACCTTACATATTATGTGTATATGTGTAATTCTAAGGAAATTCTGTGTCCTGTGATTCATTTGATATAGATATTTTAGTCTTATCCCCTCTAAATTTTACATGATGGAATAAAAAATGTACCGAGAAGGAAAAGAAACTTACTACCATGTTTATTGGCATTATGAGAATTTACTATATTATTTTGCCCCTATTACTCCATAGGAAGAGCTGGGATTTAGCTCAGTTGGTAGAGCGCTGCACTGCAGTCTCTGAGGTCCAGAGTTCGATTCCCAGCACTGCAAAAATGGGAGAAGGACCTGGCAATCCACACCCAAGGCAATCCTGAAACAGTCAGCCACTGAAAACCCTGTGAGGGTCGCTATGAGTCGGATACTGACTCGATGGCACCTAACAACAACAACTCCATAGGAAAACCCTTTAGAGAACATCTCAAAGAACACCACACTTGAAACTATATATACATTGTAAGTTTTTTATGTTTTTTGTGTTATTAGGGGATGTAGCCAGGGCTTTGCATACACTTTGCAAGTGCTCTATAACTAGGCTGCACCACCAGCACATTTTTTACTCTTTTATCTTGTCAGGGTCTAAGTTATGCAGGCTGACTCTGCCCTCAAACTTGCAATCCTCCTGCCTCAGCCTCTCAAGTTGCTGGGATTATAGGCATGAGCCACCCTGCCCACCTTGAAATTATATTTTGGATGATTAAAAAAATATCATCTAGGGAATTGAGGATATAGTTCAGTGGTAGAACATTTGCCTAAGCTGCATGAGGCCCTACCATTTCTCTCTCTCTCTCTTTCTCTCTCTCATATATATATGCACACACACACATATAACCTAACTTTAGAAAATGTTATGACTTTCGAAGATACTTACTTTTCTAAAATTTCAACCATTTGCTCACTTTTTATTAGTATTTTAATTAAGAAACAACATAACCCAAATATACATACAAGTTTTACTACTTTTTAATCAAAAGTTTCATTATACCTCATATGTTGATAAAAGTATAACCAAAAGTGATGCAATAGTTGCATACTGGAAAAAGCAAATGCTCTATTACTATGTAGCCCACCAACATTTACCAGTAAAGGGGGAGAAAAGAAACAACTTTTTTAAAAAAGCAAATAATCCCATTAAAAATGAACAAAGGACCCAAATAGACATTTTTCAAAATAAAACATATAAATGATAAATAGGCATATGAGAAGGTGCTTAGTATCACTATTCATCGGAACAATACAGATTCAAACCAAAATATCACCTCTAACCTTTAAGAATTAGCTTTTATTAAAAAAAAAGGAATAAAATATGTTGATGAAGATATGTGGAAAAGGGAACTCTTATGCAATGTTGGGAATGTAAATTAGTACAGCCATTCTGGAGAACAGTATGGAAATTCAACAAAAATTAAAAGGAGGACCACAATATCATTCATCGGTTCCACTTTGGGGTATACATACAAAGAAAATTAAATCAGTGTGTCAAAGAAATATCTGCATTCCCATTTTCATTGAGCATTATTCACAATAGCCAGTACATGGAATCAACCTAAGTGTGGCATATATACACATTGTAATATTGTTCACTTTTTTAAAAAAGAAGGAAATCCTGCCAACTATGACAACAGGGATGAAACTGAAGTACACTATGCTTAGAGAGATAAGTCAAGCACAGAAAAGCAAATCCTGCTTTATTTCACATACAACAGTATGTGGATCCTAAAGAGAGGAAAAGAAAATTTGCACATATAGAAGGAGAAAGTAGAATGTGGCTACCAGGGGCTGGGAAAAGGGGTTGGGGTTGTGGGGTTGGTTAAAGGGTACAAAGTTTTAGTTAGGAGTAAGTTCCAGAGATATACAGTACAAATTGCTGGCTGTAATTTATAAT
This sequence comes from Pedetes capensis, assembly GCA_007922755.1. Taxonomy (NCBI): domain Eukaryota; kingdom Metazoa; phylum Chordata; class Mammalia; order Rodentia; family Pedetidae; genus Pedetes; species Pedetes capensis. The sequence goes on from VMDO01001782.1 coordinate 112,750, forward strand.
AATTTACTTTTTATAAGTATTATATAAATTATATAAATTATATAAATTATTTATTATATAAATTTTAATATAATTTATTATATTTATTATATATTATATTATTATATATCATTATATATTATATATATTATATATAATATAATATATATATTTTATATAATAATTTATTATATAAATTTTTATATAATTATAATAATTTATGAAAATTTCTAAGATAGTACATTTTAAATGTTTTCATCACAGAAAGTGATAAGTATGTGAGGTGATTGGGAGAAGGACCTGGCAATCCACTCCCAATGCAATCTCGAAACAGTCAGCCATTGAAAACCCAATGAGGGTCACTATGAGTCAGATACCGACTCAACGGCATATAACAGCAACAATATGTGAGGTGATGGATGCTAATTAGCTTGATTTAATAATTCCACATGTGATACATATATATACATATATAAAACATATATATTATATATCTCTCAAAACATTACATCATACATTGCAAATATAAATGCCTTATCATTTTTGGATTAAAAAATAAATTAAAAAAGTTAAGATATAGCCGAATCTTTGAATAAAAAAACTTTAAAACAAAAATCCCTAATTTTTGACCCATGTGTGATCATATCCCTTGTTAAGGATATGATGATAAAGCAAAAGGAATTAAGAATTCATTATGCAATATAAGCACAAAGTTCTGTAGTATGCAGCAGAACTTTTTATGTCATAAGATAAAAATTTCAGCTCCATTAGAGGAAATACATGATGTCAACAAATGTTCTCCAACTTGTTAAGGTGTACGATGGTACAAAAGATACTGTGCTCAAAATTATAAAAATTTCCAATTTCAATAAAAAAGTATTTGGTACACATGCTATGGTATTTTGTTGAATAAAAACCAGTACAGTAGAGTAATTTCCTAGGAATGCTGATGTCATAAATAATAGTCACTGGCTTTCTCTACTGGGCTGAGTCTGACTTCCATGGAAGGGAGGAAGGCAGGCAGGAAGGGCTGAGTACACAGAAGGCGCCTCACAAGTACCCTCGCTTAGTGTTCTAGGAACAGGCTCTTCTTTCACAGTTTAAATTATTTGACAGGACTGTTCATTCTTACGTCAGTAGCCCTGCTCTCCTGGCTTTTCTCCAGAATGGGTTTCTGGGTGGAAGACTTATGAGTAATGAATGGAATCATTTTACAGGTCTGCAAGGGATAGATTCAGTAGATTAACTGTTGTTGTTAGGTCAGGTTATTGTCAGGTCTTACTCCTAACTAAAATTTATGTACAACAGAATGAAACACTCCCTGAGTCTGTGCCAGGCACACAATCTTATTTATGTTTAAGCTCGTTGTTGCAGACACTGTGTCAATCCATCTACGTAGATTAATTGAAAGGGCTTAATCAAATAGAAGGGAGAGCAACATGTTTTATGTGAGCATACTGTGTGCCACACATGAAGCTCCACAGACAATGCAATATCTAATTTTGAGGACTCTGCATTAATGGATGCTCATATTCTTACTCCTAGATTAGGAACCTGGCTGAGGTTTAGCTCAGTTGGTAAAGTGCTGCTCCACACTTTCTGAGGACCTGAATTTGATCCCCAGCATGGTACAAAAGAGAGAAGAATGTAGCAGTCTGCTTCCAAAACAGCCATTGCAAACCCTCTGAGGATCTCTGTGAATTGGACATAATTCAATGACACCTACCACCACCAACAACAACGACAAGATAAGGAACCAGGCTCTGAAACTTTAAGTTACTCATTAGTGGTCACACCTTTAGCAAATGGTGGAGGCCAATGATTTTCCGATATCATTCTGAAATCTGGGGTTAGTAACCCTAGGTCAGTTTCTCATGAGGATTTTGACATTTTACTGGATAATGAAATCTCAAGGCATGGAAATGTGCAGTGTAGCTGAATTTGAACCCAGGCTTAAAAAATGTACTGTTTTGTTTTGACCATGCTGCTTTTAGGGTTCTCAGATAGATTCACACTATTATGGAACCGCATAGAAGTTTTAGCTTCTGGAACAGTGCTGCCCAATAGAAATTTCTGCATTCGTGGAAGTATCCTGTCTCTGTGCTGTCAAATGCGCTATGTGTAGTGTGCCCAATCTCTCTGGGCTAGACCTGACTGTTGTTGTTGTTGTTGTTAGGTGCCGTCGAGTCGGTATGCGACTCATAGCGACCCTCTGTACAACAGGGGAAACACTATTGTCAGTGCTTCTCTGCTGTTCATCGGGTTTTCAATGGCAGACTGATCTTTGGAAGGGTGTTGCCAGGTCCTTCTCCCAAGCCTACAGCTTCTGGTGTTCCCAGGAGGTCTCCCATCCAGGTACTAACCAGGCCCAACCCTGCTTAGCTTCTGAGATCTGAAGGGATCGGATGCCACAGGGCTACGGCTGCTACCCTCTTAAAGCAAACAGCTGTGATGACCTCCAGAAGACCTTGGCCCAAAGTCATGCCAATGAACTCAACTACACAGCTGGTAGCTGGACCCATAACAATAGAGGGTTTATGGGCTTTCCCTCCTGGATAGAGGCTCATGAGACTCTCAGGAGGCTTCAAGAGATCAGGCCTGTTGGCATTCTCTCACAGAAGGAGGAAAAAGGTCACAAGGCCCTCTTGAGGCCTTCATGAGAACATTCCCCCACAATACCTCCCACCACTATTTAAGAGGGAAACTGGCTGGGGGTTGGACACTTCAGAGGGACTCTATGGAGGGACTTGGCAGCAGGGAAGCTGTCTGTGCCGTGGGACTCCTTGGTAGGAACTCAGGAGGGATTCTGGCTACTAGTGTAGCTGTGAGTCTACCACACTCCTGTATGCAACTCCAATAAGCTCACTGATTCACCAAATAAGACTTGGTATGATCCTTTGGTCTGTCTGTGTCCTCTCTATCTGGGGTGAATGGGCATTCTCATTATGCCTCCCCAGAAAAAGTTTACACAACACTATCCATCAGCCACAGCCAACAAGCAAACAAAAATTACCAGCCAAACAAAGGCAACTGGCCTTGTGGTTGTAACAAATTTCTGAAGTTCTCTAAGTACCAAAGAGGAATGAATATTTTGCAGCATGGAAAACTGAGATGCCCATGCAGTCTGTTCTCCACGGGAGTGAAACAAAGAGTTAAGAGGTTTTGATCTTGGGCTGGGCATGATGGTATGTGCCTATAATCCAGCTATTCAGGAGGCTGAGATGGAAGGATTGCAGAGTTGAGGCCAGAGGCAGCCTCCACAACATAGTGAGACCCTGTCTCAGAAAAAAAAGGTTTAAAAAGGAGTGGTGGACCACAAGGCCCTAGGTTCAACACCCCAGTATTTAAAAAAAAAAGGTTTTAGTCTTGGAATCAAACATGTCATAACATTTACTAGGAGACAATGTCATTCTCTGAGTTATATAAGTGATTTCCTGTCACACCAGGACCCTTTGCATTTGTAGAGGGACTATCAACTGTTCTTTCTGTTTTCTCCTTTGACTTGCCTGCTTCTGATGAGAAAAGGATGTAACTTATACATGTATAGACACAACTGTCCAGTATCTGATGACAGCAAACTTTTTCTTGACCCGAGGTTAGGAAGAATCCTAAAGTCCCAAGAGAATTACCAAAAAGCTGAGAGATAATGCGGTAGATAGACAGAATTAACTGGGATGTTTCTTTATCACACCTGACCAGAACCACACCATGAAGTGCCAGGAAGCTGAGAAGAAAGCTCAGTCTTTTGGTCTCTCTCTCTCTCTCTCTCTCTCTGTGTGTGTCACTCTCTCTTTCACTCACTCTTGCTCCATATCTATCTATCTATCTATCTATCTATCTATCTATCTATCTATCTATCTATGCCTGCAGTCTTACCACTGTGGCATCCAAACCCATCAGATCTCAGAATCTAAGCAGGGTTGGGCCTGGTTAGTACTTGGCTGAGAGACCGCCTGGGAACACCAGGTGCTGTAGGCTTGGGAGAAGGACCCTGCAACCCACTCTCAAGAAAACAATCAGCCATTGAAAACCCTATGAATAGCAGAGAAGCACTGACAGTAGTGTTTTGCCTGTTGTACATAGGGTGGCTATGAGTTGGATACTGACTCCATGGCACCTAACAGCAAGAGCAATATATCTATATCTATATCTATAGCTGTAGCCTGCAGCCGTAGCCCTGTGACATCCAATCTGATCAGATCTTGGAAGCTAAGCAGGGTTGGGCCTGGTTAGTACTTGGATGGGAGACCACCTGGGAACGCCAGGTACTGTAGGCTTGGGAGACAGACTAGGTAGCCCACTCCCAAAAACAAATCCGCCATTAAAAACACTATGAACAGCAGAGAATCACTGACAATAGTGCTTCGCCTGTTGTATGTAGGATTCCTATGAGTTGAATAGCAACTCAATGGCACCTAACAACAACAACATATTTATATCTATATCATATAGTTAGATAGATTTTTTTTTTCAGTACTAAGGAGTTGAACCTAGGGCCTCTCATATACTTTGTAGGTGCTCTGCCCCTGAACTGCAAAACTGGCCCAATTTTTAAGTTTTAACTTTGAGACAGGGTCTTGCTCTGTTATGCAGGCTACTCCTGGCCTCCGTGCCTCCTGAGCTGCTGGGATTACAAGGATGTACCCCAGCACCTGACTCATGTTGTCTATATTTTTGACTTGGTTTTTCTGAAGAAAAACCTTGGGTCTAATGGAGGATCTTTTATTTTTCTTTCTCTGTATTTCTAGTAGGATATCTTGAAATGTTTTATATTGCAGGGAGTTCCAGAGAATGATTTAGTAATTCTCTCTGCTGTTGTTGTTAGGTACCATCAAGTCCTGTCTGACTCACAGCGACCCTCATAGAGTTTTCAATGGCTGGTTGTTTTGGGATTGCCTTGGGAGTGGATGGCATCCTTCTCCCATTTTTGTGGTACGTGGAATCAAACCTGGGATCTCAGAGACTGTAGAGCAGCGCTCTACCAACTGAGCTAAATCCCAGCCCCAGTAATTCTCCCTAGTATATCTTATCTCAAGAAACAGCACATAAATGGTACAGCAATGTGACTGTTTCTCCTTATATGGCTCAGAAAGCAGCATAGGAGACACTGAGAACAATTCTCCAAGGAGCTAAGACTGACAAACAAAATAAATACTTAAAGTGATTGATGTATAAGTGAAAACATGATATTTATACAAAACTTCAATATCAGCCACCTGGCTCCTTTTGTATCTAGAATTTTTTAAATAACTCATAAACAGAGTATACCCTAAGCAATTTTATTTGTCTTGTTTTCATAGATCTATCATGCCACTAAGTGATATTATATTTATTCTAAAAGGCCAGGCAGTAAATGTTGTTGTTAGGTGCTGTTGAGTTGGGCTAGACTCATAGGGACTCTGCGTACAGCAGAACAAAACACTCCCCGACACTGTGTCATGCCCAGCATTATGTCAGTGTTTCTCCACTCTTCATAGGGTTTTGAATTACTGATGATTTTGGGATTGTTTCAGGAAAGGGTTGCCAGGTCCTTTCGCCATTTTTGTAGTGCTGGGATCATACCCAAGGCCTCAGAGAGAGCAGAGCAGCACTCTACTATCTAAGCTGAACACCAACCCCAGCCTCAGTTAGTTAATAGACTCCTTTATTTAGAATGTGGTGAAAGATACATATTAGTTATCATCTATAGAAGTGAACTTTTTTCTTTCTCCCAGTATGCCACCATCTGCCTTACCCCTGTCAACCACTATTAAGACTTAAAGTTCAGAAAATTTCCCTTTTGTAATATACTGAAGCTTTTGATTTTAGTCTTTCTTAATACACAGAGGAAAGAGGACGGAGTTAAGAAAGCTTGTGAGAGCCACTAGGTACAATATCCACAAATGTTTCAAGCAGAAGCTCTTTTGTAATGGCCATTTGCCTTGGCAATTTCAAGGGGACATGAAGAGCCAATAATTTTTGGCCATGCTTCTTTCATTTAGGGCCATATTGCACTACAGCACTATCCAGATTGCTAGGCTAGGTTTTTTCTTTGAAGATGGATTTCAAATTTTCCTAATTTTAGGTTAGCTTATTTTACTCAAAAATTGCTTGTGGAGATTTTGTTTTTTTGTTATAGACTGAAAAATAGACTGGCTCTTGTTTGACCAAGATGATCTCTGTTTACCCTCTATCAGGAAACTGATATCTCATAGGACTGTGGGATAATTGAGTTTATTATCAAACTACTCCTTTCCCCCACATTTTAATTTTTTAAATGACTCAATTAATTTACTTATTTATTTTGAAGTACTAGGGGGCTGAACACAGGGCCTCACGCATATTTTGCAAGAGCTCTGTCACTAAGCTGCACTCCCCCAGCCCCATATCTATCTTATTTTTGAAAAATTGAGATAAGGTCTCACTAAGTTACACAGGCAACCTCTGGCCTCGAACCTGCAATCCTCCTGCCTCTGCCTCCAGAGTCACTGGGATTACAGGTGTGTCCTCCCCTGTCCCTCTTTCCCCCACATTTTTAAAAAGTAAGTATTACTTTTCATAATGTGTTGTTATTGTTGTTAGGTGCCATCGAGTCAGTATCCAACTCATAGCGACCCTCATAGAGTTTTCAATGGCTGACTGTTTCAGGATTGTCTTGGGAGTGGATTGAGAGGCCCTTCTCCCATTTTTGCGGTGCTGTGAATTGAACTCGGGACCTCAGAGACTGCAGCGCAGCGCTCTACCAACTGAGCTAAATCCCAGCCCCTTTCATAATGTAGTATGAGATAAAAGCATAATTATTTATGCAAATATTTACAATTTAAAAATAATTCGTCTTCACACTGCCTATTTCTCTTCTATCCAGGAGTTGAGGAAAACTCACTTGACAGTTTTTCTCAATTGCATCTTTTTTTCACAACTGAAACTACAGAGAAATGTGAGTGTGAAAGGGATTAAGAAAAGAGAATGGCATGAAAAATACCTTGAAGATGTAAATAGAATTATAAAAGCCCTTAAAGATGTAATAGGATTGCAGTAAGTTTGTCATAGAAATAACAAATTATTAAGATGTTTGGTTGGTATGCATTTCTTTTTCTTTCTAATTTAAGAAATCTTAATGACTAATATCTTTATTTTCATAGCAGATAAGACTTCAGGACAGACCTTCACTTTGGCAGTGGTGATCATGTGCTATTAGTGCACATTCTCATGTGATGTATTATTTTAAAAGATTCCAACACAGTGCCATGACACTCCTTATTTTGACACCCTCTCACGGTAGTAATGTATTAAAACTGACTCTTTGTTTTTACCTTGTGGGATTAAAAATATCACCATTCAACATGTCAAAACATTAGAATTTCTTTTTTATCCTTTTTTTTAAAGTACAAGATTAAAAATAGGAGCCAAGGGCGGTTTCACATGCCTGTAATCCCAGCGACTCCAGAGGCAGAAGCAGGAGGATCAGAAATTCGAGACCAGAGGCAGTCTGCGTAATATAGCGAGACCTGGTGTCAAACATTAAAAAAAATGGGCTGGGGGTGCAGCTCAGTGGTACAGCACTTAGAAAGCATGCAAGCACGAGGCCCTGGGTTCAACCCCCAGTAGCATACACACACAAAAAGATTAAAAATATAAAATGTGTATTCCACTGGTATTTTAAATTCCCTATCTTAATAGTTAAAAAATCAAGTTTAATTTATATTTTACCATTCATGGAACTCCAATGATTTTTGACTCAGTAGTAAAATGACTTCAGTGTTTAAATAAAAGACAAGTAAGCAAAATATTAAAAAGATGAACACGGAAAAGAAAAAAGGAAGCAAGAAGTTATTCTGGTAGCCAATGACTTTAGAATATTGTGCCAACAGACTCTATGAGATTTTATAGCTAGTTAGTGTCGTCATCATCAGTCCATAGCAAATATGGTAACAGTGGGCAGCTCACAGAAACAGAAGAAGAGTAGTCTACCTAGATCATGAGCAAAACAATGTCACTTTTGATAACAATAAATGATTTTGGTCACATGAGAACTAAGAACAGGATAAATACTCTGATACAGAGGTTCTCAAAGTTTCTAGGTTTACAGTGCTTTATCACCTCATTGATTTTTTTCATAGCACTCCTTTGGCCAAAATAAATAACTAATAGTTCCAATTAAGGAGTTAGATCCAAACAATTTAATAAGATTTTCCCCTAACAATTTACTACCTACTAAGCACCATAAAATTTCTCATTTTGGAATGAGATTAGATAGTGTCTCTCACATACCTGGTTTCACATCAGTTTTTGCTAACAAGTTGCTTTTTACTCACCAACCACTGCAGACCCAGTTTTGCAAAGATATCAGACTATAGACAGGAGTGTCACGATATAAAGGTGAAACTGCGAACTACTGAAAATGATTAGCTTCCCAGGTGACTCACAAATGCTTCTATGTTTCCCTTGAAAATTTAAAATATCCCTTACAACCATTTACGTTCTCTTTGGTGTTAGGGTGGCCCACAGCACATTTTGGGAACCCTGGACCTAATTCCATTACTCTTACCTCCTTAATTGGGAAAACCTAGGAATTCGTGAAAGATGATTTGGCCATGCTATCCTTCTATGTTTAGTTAATGGAAGATGGCTTTCAACTAGCAAATCAGTTCGCTTTAAAAATGTTCACTAGTGTAATAAGGCCTGCAGCCATAGCACCCTAGCATCCCATCTTGCCTGATCTTAGAAGCTAAGCAAGGTCTGCCTGGTTAGTCCTTGGATGGGAGACCCCCTGAGAATACCAGGTACTGCAAGCTAGGGAGAAGGTCTTGGTGATCCACTCCCTAAACAATCCACCATTGAAAACCATATGAGCAGCAGAGAAGCACTGACAATAATGCCGAGCATGACACAGTGTTGGGGAGTGTTTCATTCTGTTGTACATAAGGTCACTATGAGTTGGAACCAACGTGACACCACCTAACAACAACAACAGCAACAAGAACAACAATAGTGTAATAAGATCTAAAATCTAGCTAGGAGGGCCTTACAAACTTTTCTATATCCGTTGAGGACTAGAAGCTTTGCAGTGCACCATTTCTTTTCATTTTTTGTTTTTTGAGATAGTCTGGCAAGACAAAGGAAGAATCATGTAACCTGGAGTAAAATTTATGAACAGATATATAGCCAAACCTTCTACCTTTGTCCAGCTCAGGATTGGAGGCACACTTCCATTCTACTCAGTAGGCACAAACAATGAGGAGGAAGGATATGACCAAGCACCTGCAAATGGCTCCAGACAGGTGAGCAACACTGCAAAAATGAGAGAATGATGTGGCAACCCACTCCTGAAACAATCAGCCATCGAAAACCCTATGAGGGTCGCTATGAGCTGGACCTGACTCCACGACACCTCACAACAACAACAAGGGAAGGGAATCATGTGAGAAAGGATGGAGTGGATATTATCTAGCAGCTGAGAGGAAGCCCACGTGTGTCAGTGATCAATGATTTCTAAATATCTAAAGTAACATGGGGACAAGTAAGTTAGACTGTGAAGTAGGCCTCAGCCTTTGGTGGTAGACAGGGTCCACTCATCTTATTGTCTTCCACCCCCACGCATATCCTGTGTGTAGGAATAAAGGATGTAAATTAGAGTAAAGAGCTACCTGGGTCACCTTTGAATTCTGTATATCACTATTTATTCAGCAGAGGATGGGCAGAGAGTGTCACTTATCCAGGTGAATTTTTTTAAGTGGTTTGAGAGGTAGCCTATATTCAATAAATTAATAGTATGACCAAGTGTTATTTTTATTGTTAGTGTTAATTCTCCTGTTTAGTATATAATCCCCAGTGACTTGGGAGGCAGAAGTAGGAGGATCATGAGTTCGAGGCCAGAGGCAGCCTGAGTAACTTAGTGAAAATTTGACTTAAAACAAAACAAAATAAAATAATAAAATAAAATGAATGGGCTGGGGGTACAGCTCCATGGAATAATACTTGCAAAGTATGTGTGAAGCTCTGGGTTCAACCTCAAAGTACTGCAAATAAAGTAAAATAAAATAAAGTTTCTAATCTTTGCAGTGCATATCTTTATGTATTTTCAGATACACGCATTATATTATTTGTGATGGGCAAAAATAGTAGTAACAGTTATTTGGAAGGTAAGATAATATTACATGTGTTTTTAAGAACTTTGAGAGAGAAAAAATATAATTATCTATTCTTTTTATAAATGTAATTGTCATGCTTCCTCATGGCATCACTGGACCAACATTTTGTTTTCTAGTTGTTTCCACTCTTAAAAAAAAACCATTTTATTAATATTAACAGTAGTTCAAATTTACTTTTCATATATTTATTTCTTTACTATATTCATGCTAGCACTAACATTTTTCTTATTTTTTCTTACGAACTGAGTGTTATTGAGGCATTTATATTTAACAAACTCTGTGGCAGTCTCAGAGCCAAAGCAGCTAGGAACTTTCCTGCCTTAAAGAAGTGATTATTTTTTTATCCTGAATTTAGCCTATTTCTATAGACTTGTATATTTTTCTGAGCCAGCTGGATATTTGCTTTATTACTTGAGAATGCTGATACTTTTGTTTTATTCTTAAGCAATTTGCAATTTTCATAGTGATAAGTAATCCAGTTGGCCAAATGAAATATGCAGTTTAGCTACAGTAGTTCACAGCATTCTTTTCACAATGGCATTGTTGAGATAATGTTCCCCAGAGATGATTAAAAAAGATTGGGATCTCTGAACTTTGGATCTGTCATCTGTGAAATGGCATAATATTGTTGCTAAGGAAAGGACTGTGAAAGCATCAAATGAAACAGTGGGTATGAAAATACTTGGAAAAGTGAGAATGATATACACACAACATGTCTTATGATTATTATTACTGCCATTACTGGTCTTTATTTCTGTGTATGCCTCGGCTATTTTACTAATATCTATTTATAGCCTACAAGATGATCATATCCTATTAGGAACTGATTATTTCCATTCTTTTCACTCTCCCAATAAATGAATTATATTCAAAATTACAGAGAATTTAAAAGTTTTCCAAAACATGTCATTCAAATAGAAAATCGCAAACATTCATTAGTATTGGTACTTAAAATTTCAAGAGTTTTTCTCAGTAGGATATCTAGACAAGAACAATAAATATAGAGCTCCCTAGCAAGTCAAATATATTGTAATGCCATTCTCTATAGAGCACACTTGAATTACAGACATTGGACAGTCTTCACAGCATTATCATCAGCTAGGTAAAGAAAGCTACATAAGAAACCATGGCCACATAAGAAACCAAACGAAGAGAAGGCATAATTATTTATGTGTAGAAGATATTTGTTGTATCAGATTGAATACTGAATTAGTAATTTATTCTATTTATCTTTCTTCCCACAGAAACTTTATCTCCCTGGTCCAAAGAATGCTTTGTAGATGTCAATGAGTGTGAAAGGAAAACCTTACCGCTCCAATGCAAGTATCCAGAGGGAACGGGAAAGCTGAAGATGTCCAGACATTATTTTTTCAACAATATGCAGAGTTGCATCATAGTCTGATTGTGTTTGTCATTCTTAAATGAGTTCAATCAGATTAAGAAACTATTTAATTGGGTCAGGATAAAATGAGTTCAGTACTTAAAGTGGGCTTGAGAAATAAAGGCCCCTTTTAAAAGAGGAACCCTTCAACTAAAAACCTCTGTAGCTCTCAACTCCACAGACTATATTTGAATCTTCTTTCCCTCTTACCATATTTTGCTATGTACACTAAGCCGACTGTCAGTCCTTAATTGAGCCATGATTTCCATGCTTCAGATTTTAGAAACATTGTTCCCTTGCTATTTTCTGCAACCCTTCCTTTGGACAGAAGATCCTCTTTTCCTTTTCCATGCTTCTGTAGTAGTTTGTAAATACATCAAGGATAGTACTTAACATATTTATTACGTTGTTATAAAATGGCAGATCTGCACTGCCTCATGATAGGGAGTTTGAAAACACCGTAAATTTCAAGAAATGTTTCATTATGTGCAAATTAATAAATAAGTGTCCTAAATTTCAAACCTTTGAAAGTGGGATAAAAATAACATAGAAATAGAGCCACTGGGTAAGTGCAGTTGATTAGAAATGAAAAAAGTGGACACCAGCTGTGCAACAAGAACTATAGGTTGTAACAATGAATAAAGAACAACTTCATTTCTAGAATCCCATTTGGACCTATTGCAGTAGCTTGGTGATCTATTAGGGTACTAGGCCAGGAATAACTAAAGCCTCAGAGACCCACACAGCCCAATTCCTGTAAAAGGAATGGAAACCTATTGTGAGATTTTGAGATGATTTCGTTAGAAATGATGAGTGTAACTGGACAAGTGTATAGATCCAGAGGAGGGGAGTAGAGGCCAATTTTACACAGACAGTTACCAAAAGCAACTGAGCATGTACTAAATGAGAGTAAGGACCTGCACAGAGGCTTCCTAAACATAGAGAGAACCTGAACAGCAAACAGAAGAACAGAAGGTATTGTAGAAATGAGCTAATGATGGTATACGATCTGCAAACCTGCTTGTCAGTTTTCATTATTTTCTAATCTGGGCCATGTCTTGATATTCAAGTTTGTCTAATGTTTTCTGTGCTTGCTGGTGGTGATTCATATTCAAAGATTAGTTTAGTTTGAGCAAAAGCCCCCAAAGATCTCTCAGTTGATCTGGCAAAGCAGTGCTAATGTGTATATATATATCAACTGAGACATATTCAAAATGTTATCTCCTCTAATATCAGAGGGGATTTTCAAACTGAGTTTAAAGCTTTTAAAATATTAGACAATATTCACTGTGGTTGGGTAGCTAAAACTCAGGTCCTACGAAAATATACACTGATGTTTAGAAGGTAAGTTTCCATTAAAAGTTTCCATTCACTTTTTCCAGACAATGTATTTCCTGGGAAAATAAATGTTTATTACCAAGAGTGAAAGTATACTCAAGTTAAATCTAGCTGAATTATGTTCAAGTTGCAGAATTTTGCTTATTATTCTTTCTATATCAAAGGGGAGTAATTCAGGTGAATGAAAATCATTGGTTTTCTTACATCATCATCTCTAGAGATAAATTTACTCAGTTTACGATAGGTGCTCCCTCCTCATTTTGCCCACTTTTATACTTACATATCACTGGCGATGGAGGAGTTCCGGGACATAGACTTTGGAGAGAGGTCATAATCGCTGTCAGATCGGTACAGGAAGGACTCCCGGCGTTGACTGTGGACAAAGTTTGCTTGGAGAATTAGCCCAGATCCTGGGCTGGTCATGGGATCCAAGGGACTCCGTCCCGCAGATGTGCCATTGTCCACATCAAAACTGTAAATGAAAGAGAAGAAATTATGTTTCTGTGAACAATTGCATGTAGATATTTTAGAAAAGGGGTTAGCTTGAGTTTAGGAATTGATAGTAGGGAATTTTACAGCTGATTACTGCTGGTAAAAAAATTATAATATTAGCCGAGCACAGTGGTTCATACCTTTAATCTTAGCAAGTTGGGAGGTGGAGGCAAAAGGATCACAGGTTCGAGGCCAGAGGCAGCCTGCATAATTTAGCAAGACCATGTCTCAAGATAAAAAGATAAATAATGAACTAGAGGTGCAGCCTAGTGGAAAAGCACTTGCAAAGTATGTGCAGGTCCCTGGGTTCAACTTCCAAGTACCACGGGGGAGAAAACACATATATATATATATATGTTGTTGTTAGGTGCCGTTGAGTTGTGTCCAACTCATAGTTACTCTCATAGGGTTTTCAATGGCTGATTATTTCGGGATTACCACATCCTTTTCATATGTGTGTGTGTGTGTGTGTGTGTGTGTGTGTGTGTGTGTGTGTACATATGTATACATACATATATACATATATACACACATACATACATATATACACACATACACATACATACATACATATATATTATATATATTCATATATATGAATGATTATATATAATGTTATATATATATGTAATATTAAAATACACAAAAGTAAAAATCAGATTCATTTCTTGTTTTCCTAGCTTTTATCAGATCTAAGACAGAGGTCTCTCTAAATTCCAGTTAAAAATGATCTGTTCTATACAAATCGATCTTCTAAGTACAGAATTCCTTTTTAGAAAAGAACAAATCCACGGTGATTCACTACATATTTGAGCTCAATTCACCAAGTGCCCATTATATGCTGATGCTGTCATTCCCCTACACCTGGGCTTTTTTCATTCCCCACTACACCTATCTAATTATTAATTTTTGTTATACCACTTCCCTCCATCCCTTACTAAGGAGATGTTAGATATTAGGGTTCTATCAACTTTCACATCATATACATTATTATAATAGCTTTTATATTAGTCTCTTGAACCCATTCTCCAACCTGTATCAAATGTGATTGTTCTTAAAAATGCAAATCTATGTCATTCTTTAGTTTAAACCTTCCAATAACTCTCGATTGCCCTCAAAATGAAATCAAAACTTTTTGGCTAGAATGAAACTCTTAACCATCTGCTCTGAAGTGCCATTGGTCATCTTGTCTACTTCAATGTGCAGCCCTTTCTCATAAAGTACTTCACACTCCACTCACATTGTATTTTTTTTATCACACCTCATGTGTCAGTAGCCGTGACACCAAACAATCCTGATTCATAAAGATTGATAGGCACATCAATTTGATTCACCTGGATAGCACAGTCACTTATATATGTAGCATTTGGCAATCCCAAGGAAACCCAAGGAAAATGGGTCTTCAATGGTTAAATAAGCACATGAGGAGATCTAAGGAAAGATCTGCTTGGATACGTTTAATTAAATAAGCACTGACTTGAAACCTACTATAAACACGCTGAGATACAAAAATAAAGGCAATAAAGTTTATTCAGGCTGGGATATCTGAGAAGAGAAGTAATAGTTAAAGAGGGCTTCTGAAGGTATTCAATATATAGCTAGAAGACATCAAAGATGTCTGAAAAGGTGGAAAGATAGGAGTAGACTTCTCTTTCAAGAAGATAGTCATGGAAGCTCTTCCACATGAGGACCTAAAAATGTGAACTCATAAAAATTGCTTATGTTGATTTCCTCTTACTAGTAAGGTGATCTTACTGGTAAATAATCCAAAAGAAAATACTTTCTCCTTATTCTGTATGAACAAAAATATAAGAGATGTAGGAATGTGATTTTTGGTTTAGTTTTTCTAATTCAATGGAATAAATACCAAATATGTAAAACTCAGTAATTTGTATTTTTAAAATTCATAATCTTTTCAATTTAATTAAACAAATCTTTGCATAGAGAGATGCTGTACATTTGGGGGAATATTGCTAAATATCCTAAAACATTTAACATTTTGCCAAATTATCATCTATTAAAATAAAAATATTTATTAGTAGGTTAGAAAATGCCTAATAGTTGATATTTATTTTTCTTCATAGGTTGTAATATGACAATTTCCCACTAGATGGGGACAATTTTCTTAAATAAGGAAAATCCACTTTAAATAAAAGTAAAGGCCTTAATTATCTATTAATCATCCAAAAACTAAAATCTCACAATCTATAGAAAGTGAGTACTAATATTGGTAATATTACATTAACCTAAGAAATATTAGTGTTAGCTTTATGTATCTCTTTTTGATTTTTTTCCTCTTTCTCCTGCTTTCTTTTCTCTTTTCTTTTCTTTTCTTTTCTTTTCTTTCTTTTCTTTCTAAAATGGATTTGTTATGATTACTGGGCTGGTCTGGAACGTGGAGGCTCGAGTCATCCTTTTGCCTCCGCCTCCTAAGTAGCCAGGACTACAGATACAAGCTACCATCCCTGGCTAAATATTTGTTTTAATAACAGATTGACAACCAAGATCTGAAAACGGTCATTGATGTTTTATTAGATACTTACTTTAAAAAACCTCAAAAATACAAAATTGAATTTTCATAATATATCACTAAATAGTCATTATATTGGGCCAAAATAATATGAACATCATTAATGTTCTGGAGAAACACTCTAAATTTAGATAATGTAAATTTTATCAAAAGGTAGTTTATTTTGGGAGGTCACCCTAGGATTTGAGATCATTTTCAGGGTGGATTTCCATTATATTAACTATTCCCATAATCAAAATTTATTATCAAGTAAAAGTAATACTATTAAGAATCCTTAAAATAAAGCATTACCAAATATCAGCATTGGTGAAAGACATGGTTTTTTCAAAAAAGAGAGATTTTATAATATGAAAAATTCAGTGAATAAAATTTTACAGTTTTTCCTGTCACCTTAGATTAATACTAGAATAAACGAATTAGTTTAATAAGGCACAATAGTCTAGTTAAGGCAACAGAACATTAAGCAGTTAGAGAAAAAATAGCCTCAAATGTATGACAGCAATATTAAATAGCCTATAAATAATAAAATATTGCTTTGTGTGAATTAGTCCATCAGAAATGTGATAGACAATGAATGGAAAAGGTTCTTAAGAAGTAGAAGGATGTGCACCTTTGAAAAAAAAAAAAATCCAGGCAGAGTAGAGTTAGGCAGGGTGGAGGATGTGTAGCCAAAGTGAAATAGCAAAAGGAAAATAGTGGGGACTTATAAAAATGGCAGTCTTGTATGATTCAACTCAATAGGTAGGGTTGGTGTGTTTATGGAAAGATAAGCCAGGCAGTGTCAGCAGAAACTTGCTGTAAAGAAATACATGAAAAGACACACGTCAACATTTTAACAGTGATATGGAAGGAAGTGAGATGGGAGATTTTTCAGTTTTATACTTTAACATTGTTTGATTTGTGATAAAACATGTTGTTTCTGCAACTAAAGTGAGAATGAAAAACATCAAAATAAAAACTAAATAAAAAAACCAAAGGAGGGAACCTTTCAAATGAAAGCCTTGCTCATTACATCCTTTGAATATTAGAACTAGGGAGTATGTCTTGGGATAGGTCTGTTTTAGGTTATAAAAAAGGCAACACTTCTTAACTTGTTGTTGTTAGATGCCACTGAGTAGGGTCCGACTCATAGAGATTCCATGTACAATAGAATGAAATACTACCTTACACTGTGCCATACACATGATCTTTTTAAATGTTTGAGCCCATTGTTGCAGTTACTATGCTTCTTCTTTTGAGTTATGCCATATCAGAAAATGGAGATCCCAGGGCTTTACTCCATTCTCATCATTAAGATCGACTTTACTTTGAGGAGGCAACACTTCCCCACTTGTCTTTTGAATGCCTTCCATGCTGGGGGCTTCATTTTCTGGGACTGTATTTGACAGTGCTTCTCTGCTATTCATAGAGTTTTCAATGGCTAATTGTTTTAGGAGTGGGCTGCCAGGTCCTGCTCCCTAGTCTCTCTTAGTCTGGAAGCTCAGCTGAAACCTGTTCACCATGGGTGGCCCTGTTGGTATCTGAAATACTGGTGGCATAGCTTTCAGTATCACAGCAACACAAAAGCCCCCCACAGCATGACAAGCTGACAGACATACGAGAGACTTCACTTAGTGGATAGTAAATTAACTGAAGAATTTTCTATTTATTACTTGCTTACCTTTCTGAAAGTTATTCTAATTTAACTAAGAGTTAATTATTGCTGAAAAAATAGATGGCTTCAAGTAACTACTTACTTTTGAAATGACTTTATAAACAGCCCATGTCATGGTAGTGTTAATAAAACAAGAAAGCAATGATGGGGGAGGCAACCCTAATTTAGTTTTTCATACCAAAGGGATCAGAAGTTGTGAATATCCCAAGCATTCTACAGCAAACTCTTGGATATGGTATATTCTCTTTTGACTCACTGCCAATTAGAGATGGAGCACAGACATATTTATCAGAAGCTTAGGAAAGCAGCTAAAGATCTCAGGGGAGTAAAAATATCCAATTATAATAATGATAGTGATTATAATGATGATGATAATAATAAAAGTTTAGTGCACTTTCCATATGCCAGGTACTGCGCTTTATATAAATTATCCTATTGACCTCACCCTTTGAAGTAGGCACTATATTTTCTATTTGACCAAAGAGAAATCTGAGGCATAGAGAAATTATTGTATGTTAAGTAATGTGTTCAAGCCTGCAGCCGTACCACTGTGGTGTCGGATCCAGTCAGATCTTGGAAGCTAAGCAGGGTCAAACCTAGTTAGTACTTGGATGGGAGATGGCCTGAGAACACCAGGTACTGTAGGCTTGGGAGAAGTACCTGGCAGCCCACTCCCAGAAAACAATCAGCCATTGAAAACCTTATCAATAGCAAAGAAGCACTGACAATAGTGTTTCACCTGTTCTACATAAGGTCACCATGAGTCAGACACTGACTCGACAGCACATAACAACAATGTGTTCAAGACTATATATCTCATAAGTGGCCTTTCTTTTCCCTCCTCCTCTTTCCCCCTCCCCCTCCTTCCCCCTCCTCCTCCCACTCCTCTGCTTCCTCCCCCTCCTCTGCTTCCTCTTCCTTCTCTCTGTCTCTTTTTCCTTCCCTCTCTCTTTCTTCCTTGGCTTTTCTGAGACAGGGTCTCACTATGTAGCCCAGGTAAGTAGGTTTTAAACCCAAGCTATGATTCTAGAGTTCCAGAGAACAGACACTGTGTTTGTATCTCTGCTACTAAGTCTCCTATCCACCATTAAAAACTGCCAGTGCTAACTCTTTGAAAATGACATTCTGTTTAACACACAGGTCATATATGCCAAGGCTAATTCTGGGACCAAGTTTTCATATGGCCTAATGTTTTGGAATTTGATAAGTCCTCTGATTTGTCCAGTTTTGAACATAATGTTAGAGTGCAAATGAGTCTCTTCAGTAACCTATTTGGTGAGTTTCAGATTTCATTTGGAACAAAGGGAAGGTCAGTGGGTCTATGAAAGGTCTTATCAAATGGAACCAAATGAGATGCTCTGTTGTTCACAACTGTTCATCATGTTTACTTTCCTTAATGCAATTCAGAGATGCACACATTCCTTACAGGAGCAGGCGTTTACCAGGTTAGAAGGGGCAGTAAGAGTCAAGATCAGATAGCCTATTGTATTCAGAGGGCTTGAAGCTGTGTGGCTCACTCTTTTTCTATGGAACCAGGAGACAGAAATCAGATAAATAGACTAACCAATGAAACTGCTTCTAGCTCTCCAGACTCTTCCCTTTCACTGGAATTACTAGATGATAATGCTGTCTGGATCTACCTTCCATCCAGCTTCCTCAACTGCTCCCAGTGTGCTAGCCCCTGCTTCCCTGGTTTAAACATGCTGTATCTCTTCTCTCCCCTAAACCAAGGTCCTGCTACAGTCTTGGGTAAAGAGCTCCCTTCATTTACCCTCACCCTCAGGATCTTATAATCAAAACTGACAACCATTTAGAGACTGAAGGAGAGACACAAATGAGGGTTCCAGGAGGGTATCTGCTGGGAGTCTCTACCAACATAAATTCCCATGGCCAAGTCTTCTATGCAGGGTTCCCACAGGGAAGACCCTGCTGATTGCTGCAGGGCACCCTGGGAGCCTCCGCAGGTGCCAGGAGCATCTGAGAACTGTTTCTGCCCCTGCCCCTCAGAACAATGTCATGTTGACAACATGGACCTTATTACTCCCTGTTAGAAGGTGGGGATTTCTCAAAAAGCTCCTCTTAACATTTACTCAAAAGTCAGAAAGCCAGGGTTGAATTGCAAATCTTGGTTCCCACTGAATTTTAGTTGCATACTCTTGGCCAAGTTACTGTGCCTTTCCTGATAAGGATAATTACACATGGAGCTCTAGGGCCATTATAAAGATTAAAAGAGAAAATGTTTGGGAAGCATTTTCCACATGGCCTGGCAGCTAGTACATTCCCAATAGTGAGCAACTATTGTTCTATTTTTTTTTTATTACTCTTTATCTTCCAGGATGATCATCCACCTATGTCATTCTCTGTACCTGAGTCACTCTCTTTATCAAAACATACAGCTTTGGGAAAAACCTAAAAGGAAAGGTGAGAGAGGGAAAGGAGGGCCAAGTCATGTGAATCAACCCTGGCAATCAATGGGATGACAGATGCTGGAGCCAGATTGTTCTTACAACCTGAGCTGCTTTGACGTCTCCACCCTACTCCATAATTCCAGTGTGAGGGGAGAGGGTGGAGACTGTTGATTTTTCTCTAGATATTCCTCAACAAGGAGAAAGAACAATTTCCTGGTAGGAAATGGGAGAAGGCTTGGAGGTCCCAACAACTCGGGTGGGGCTCTAGCTGAATAGAATGGGCAGAAACAGTCCTTCAGACCTCAGTCTCCAGATACAGGATGTAGCTTGAGGACCTGGGGCCACAACTGCATGGTTGTTTACTTTCCTTGACCAACTCCAGTGTGGGTCAGGGCCCATGCTGTTGGGTATACAATGGAAGTCACTTTGGTGCTTTGCCTATCAGGAGGAGGGGAAGGGTTAATGGAAATATAATTATAGCTGGATGATTACTTATTTTTTTCTTTACAATGTGAAATATTTTACTCATTGTTATCAACATCATAAGATTATGAAACTTGTTTTTCATTAATGCCAAAGATACATTCTCATTCAAAATTTCTCTGGAGGTCAAATAACTTCTCTAGAATAAAGAAATACTAGTTCTTGAAATGCACTATTTTAATATTTGCTTTGTTCTCATTTTTTATAGAGATGAGATTATAGAAAATAGCATTTTACAGTGATTAATCTTCTTCAAGCACAAACTGCACATCAAATTTAAATAGAATACCCGGGGAGGATATTTAGCTACATTACTAGATTACATGTTAAATGACACTATGCATGTTACTTTGCATAATATGTATATCTGCACGGAGAACAGGCATTTAAGAACAAAAACTAAATTTTAACCTGCTTTCACAGATGGCTTTTATAAATAAAGGATGACACATAGGACCTATACTTATTTATGAATAAAAATATCAGGTAACCTCTGAAAACACACATTTGTTTCTGGCTTGTCAGTGACATTCTCAAGTGACAAAGGCAATATAAAGAAATTCAAGATGAAAATGATAGCCTGAGTTTGTGGTCTAGACTAGAAGCAAAGGGAATAAGCTGGACTTGCTCAGTAGGTTTATGCCAAAAAATGTTAAAACATCTTTCTTTATGAAAAATATTTATTAGGCCAGTGCGATGGAGTGAATGTTTTCTCCTCCAAATTCACCTCCCTATGACTAACCTCCCTAACCTCCACTGTGACTATGCTTGCTTGGAGAGAAGCCTTGTGAAGAGGTGTCAAAGGGTAAATGAGTTTATAAGGAAGGAGTCTTAATTTAATTGGACTGATGTCTCTATAAGGAGAGGAATAGAAACCAGAACTTTCTCTCTGTCATGAGAGGACAAAGTGAGAAGGTGGCTATCTGTAAGCAAGGAGGAGAGACATCACCAGGAATTGAATCAGGTGCACCTTGGTCTTGACTTCTAGCATCCAGAACTATGAAAAAGTAAGTTTCTGTTTAAGTCATCCAGTTGATGGTATTTTCTTGTGCAGTCTGAGCTGACTAACACAACCTGAAAGCCCAAACCCAGAATGGTTTTACTTGAGGTTTGCAGATTACTTTTTACTATTTGAATATTTTTTAAAAAATTTAATTGGTAGATAATATAATGGATTTAATTATGGTATTTTCATACAATTATTTTTGTGTACTTTGCTCTTTTTTACCCCCTCATTACTCTCTCAGTGCTGCCTCACTCTCCAACTATTCCCCTCATCCTTCTAGATAGTCCCTCTTTACTTTCAAGTCTCATACTGCAAGGGTTTTATTATTGTTGTTGTTTTTCAAATCTAGATGCTGCAAATGAGCAATAAGATACACTATTTTTCTTTCTGAGTCTGGCTTGGTTCACTTAATATGATGATGTCCAGTTCCATTCATTTTCCTGCAAATGACATAATTTCATTCTTCTTTATGGCTGAATAAAATACTATTGTGCATATATACTACATTTTTCTTTTTGTGGTAGTTAGGGGGTTGAACCCAGGCCCTCAAACATACTTTCCAAAGACTGTACCACTGAGCCACATTCCCATTTTTAATTTACTATTTATTCTGAGACAGGGTCTATATTATGCAGGCTGTCTCTGGCATCAAACTTGTAATCCTCCTGCCCCTGCCTCCCAAGTCACTGGGATTACAGGCATGCACCATTACACCTGGCTAATACATTTTTAAGTCCATTATTTTTAAGAAGACTTTTCTTAACTGAAATTTCCTCTTGAGATCTCTAATCACTGCCAAGGTAAATACTATGAAGCTTTCTCCCTAGATTATTTTATGGGAGTTTTATAGTTCATGTGTTCCATTTAAGTCTTTTGAGTTAATTTTTGTGTATGGTTATAATAGAGGTCTACTTTCATTGTTTTGCATGTGAATATCTGGGTTTCTCCAATACAACTCATTGAAGAGATTTTTTTTCCCCATTGTATATTCTTGCATTGTCAAAGATCAGCTAGTTGCTTGTTTCTGGGCTGTATATTCTATATTGGTCTGTGTTCTATATTGAGCTGTATATTCTATATTGGTCTGTACATCACTAAAAGGGAAAAGAAGTGCATAAAAAGCCACATTATAGGCATTAGTGAGCTAAAATGGACTGGTTTTGACCATTTTGAATCAGATAATCATATGATTTACTACGCTGGGAATGACAACTTAAAGAGAAATGGGTTTACATTCATCATCAGAAAAGATATCTCAGGATCTGTCCTGAAGTTCAATGCTGTCAGTGATAGAATAACACAAGGAAGGCCAGGTAATATGATTATTATTCAAATTTATACACCCACCACTAAGACCACAAATGAAGAAAGGAAGATTTTTGTTTTTCGGTACTAGGGGTTGAACCCAGGGCCTGGTGCTTGCATGCTCTGCAAGTGCTGTACCGCTGAGCTGTACCCTCAGCCCATTTTTTTTTACTTTTTTGAGACAGGGTCTCCCTAAGTTATGCAGACTGCCTCTGGTCTTGAACTTTTGATCCTCCTCCCTCCATCTCCCAAGCTGCTGGGAGAAAGGAAGATTTTTTACCATCATCTTCAGTCTGAAATTAATTGAAGATGCAATCAGCATGCACAGATAATTACTGGTGACTGAAATGCAAAAGCTGGAAATAAAGAAGACTCAGTAGTTGGAAAATATGGCCTTGTGACAGAAACAGTGCTGGAGATGGCATGATAGAATTTTATCAGACCAATGACCTTTTCACATATAGGAACCAAATTGACTATATTTATGGAAAGGCACAATTGAAAATCTCAATATCAAAAGTCAGAACAAGACTGGGTGCTGACTGTGCATCAGACCAAGTGCTCATATGCAGGTTCAAACTGAAACTGACAAAAATTAGAACAAGTGTACAAGACCCAAAGTATGACCTTGAGTATATCCCATCTGAGTTCATAGACTATCTCAAGAACACATTTGATGTGATCAAAGATCAGATGACTTAGAGCATGATATCAAAGACATTATTCAGGAGGAAAGCAAAAGGTTATTTAAAAGAGAGGAAAAAATGGAAAGGACCAAATTACATGTGAAAAGAGACTCTGAAACTTGCTCTTGAATGTCAAGCAGCTAAAGTAAAAGGAAGACATGATGAAGTTAAGGAACTAAACACAAGTTTTCAAAGGGCAGGTTGAGAAGATAAAATCAAATATTATAATGGCATGTGCAGACAGCTGGAGATAGAAAAGCAAAAGGGAAGAAAATGTTTTGTTTTTCTCAAGTTTGAAGGATTGAAGAAAATATTCAAGACTTGAGTGGCCATAGTGAAGGATTCTATAGGGAAAATATTAAGTGATGCAGGAAACATCAAAAGAAGATGGAAGTAGTAAACAGAATAGTAGAATCATTATGTCAAATACAATTAGTGGATTATCAACCATTTCAAGAGATTACATATGATCAGGAACCAATGGTACTGAAGGAAGAAGTAGAAGTTGCCTTGAAGGAACTGGCAAAATACAAGGCTCCAGGAATTGATAGAATACCAACAGAGGTGTTCCAACAAACAGATGCAGCACTGGAGGTACTCACTTGTTTATGCCAAGAGATTTGGAAAACAGTTACCTGGCCAACTAAATGGAAGAGATCCATATTTGTGCCTGTTCCTAAGAAAAGGAATTCAACTGAATGTGGAAATCATCCAGCAATACCATTAATATCTCAGAAAAGTAAAATTTTGCTAAAGATCATTCAAAAGTGATTGCAGCAGTATATTGACAGAGAACTGCTGGAAAATCAAGCCAGATTCAGAAGAGAGTGTGGAACCAGGGACATCATTGCTGATGTCAGATGGATATAAGCCAAAGGTAGAAAATGCCAGAAGGAAGTCTATGTTTTATTGACTATGCAATGGCTTTTGACTGTGTAATGCCAACAAATTATGGATAACTTTGCAAAGAATGGGAATACCAGAACACGTAATTGTGCTCATGAGGAATGTGTTCACGGACCATGAGGCAGTCTTTGGAACAGAACCAGGAACCACTGTCTGGTTTAACATCAAGAAAGGTGTGCATCACGGCTGTATCCTTTAACTGTACTTCTTCAAACTGTATGCTGAGCAAATAATCAAGAAACTGGACTTTATAAAGAAGAACGTGGCATTATGACTGGAGGAAGTCCCATTAACAAATTATGTTATCCAGAGGACACAAATTTGCTTGCTGAAATTGAAGAAGATTTCAAACACTTACCAATGAAGATCAAAGAACACAGGCTTCAGTATGGATTGTGCCTCAACATGAACAAAACAAAAATCCTTTCAACTGGGTCACTATGCAACTCCATGATAAATGGAGAAAAGACTGAGGTTGAACAAGATTTTGCTTTGCTTGGTTCTACAACCAACATGTATGGAAACAGCAGTCAAGAAATCAAAAGATGCATTGCATTGGGAAAAGTTGTTGCAAAAGACCTGCCTAAAGTGTTGAAAAGCAAAGATACTACATTGAAGATGAAGTTGTACCTGACTCATGCCATGGTATTTTCATTTGCACCATAAGGTTGTGAAAGCTAGACACTGAGTAAGGGAGACAGGAGAAGAATTGATGCTTTTAAATTATGGTGCTGGAAATCAACATTGAATCTTCCAAAAGAACCAACAGATCTTTCCTAGAGGAAGGGCAACTAGCCTTCTTCTTGGAAGCAAGGATAGTTAGACTGTGTTTGAGGTATTTTGGAGATGTTGTGATAAGGGAACAATCCCTGAGATGGATATCATATTTAGGAGAGTGGTGGGTCAGTAAAAATAATAAAGACCCTCAACTAGATGGACTGACACAGTGTCTGCAACAACAGGCTTAAACATAAAAAGATCATGTGCATGCCACAGTATCAGGAAGTATTTTTTTTCAATTGTATGTAGGGTCACTATGAGTCAGACCAAACTTGAGGGCACCAAAAAACATCATCCTAGAATTCAAGCACAAAAATTCCCCCCCCTCCATTAACAACCCAATTAAAGAGATAGTAATTTTTCTAAAGGCGGCTTACAAATGGCCAACATGTATATGAAAAGGTGCTCAGTACCAATAATCATTGGGGAAATGCAAACGAAAACCACGGTGAGATATTGCCTCACACTCATTAAGATGGCCATTAAAAAACATAACAGCTATTGACAAAGTTATGAAGAAATTGGAACCCTTGCTTATGGGCCTATAAAATAATGCAGATACTCCTGAAAACAGTATATAAGTTTCTCAAAAAATTAAAGTTAGTATTACTATATGACCTACCAATCAATTTTCTGAGTATTTAGCCAAAAGAATTGAGATCAGTATGCCAAAGAGATAATGGCACTTTCTTGTTTACTGCAGCACTATTCACAATAGCCAAGATGTGGAAACAATCTAAATGTCCATTGTTGAAAGGATAGATTTTTAAAAATGTGATATATACATACAATAGAATATTATTCTGACTTAAACAAGAAGGAAGTCCTCTCATTTGCTACAACATGGAAGATCTTCAGAATATTGTGCCAAGTGAAATAAGTCACTTAGAAAAGGACAAATACCACAGGATTCTACTTCTATGATGAATCTAAACTAGTCAGACTTATAAAAACAGAAAGTAGAGTGGTGGTTTCTGGGGTCTAGGCATAGGGGAAATGAAGAATGCTGTTCAATTGGTGGTGGTTGTTAGGTGCTGTCGATTCGTGTCTGACTCACAGTGATACTTATAGGGTTTTCCATGGCTGATTGTTTTGGGATTGCCTAGCTAGTGGGTTGTCATGTCCTTTTTTCATTTTTGTGGTGCTGGGAAACAAACTCATGATCTCAGAGACTGCAGAGTGGTGCTCTACCAACTGAGCTAAATCCCATCCCTGTTCAATTGATATCAAGTGTCATTTATGCAAAATGAATACATTCTAGATATCTTTCAGGATACTTTGTACTTTAAGTTACAATAATAGATCATAAACTTAATTTAAGATGGGGGATTTCATGTTATGTTTTGTTTTAACTACAATAAAAATGAATAAATAAGGATCTCAAATGGCTTAGCATGAAGCTGTATTATTGAGACTTGAAAGGCCAAGCCTGTACTGGCAGAGTGAGGTCCAAATCTGCATCAGTTATCTACAGATAGCAAACTATTCAAGTCATAAGTATATGCATATACAAACACAATGTATGCTGATAATGGAAAGTGGAAAATATCTATTTCTGTAGTTGTCAGTGGTCCTGTGTTAGCTGATAATTTCCCCCAGGCTTCACTGTGATGGAGAATGGAGTATGTAAGCATGTATTCCTTCCCTTACGCCTTGTTATTATTTGTTGATCCCAATCTAAAGGACCAAGGTAACTACAGAAGAGCCCAGCTCTCCAGGCTGGGTTGGACCTGGGGGTCAGATGCAGCCCTACAGCACTGACTCCACTTTCATTTTGCTTCTTGCAGCAGGTTATTACCAGCCTTTTCCTTTCAAGAACTTCTAAGGAATCACATTTCCAAAATGCAGTTTTCCTCGAACTGACTTCGATAGGCTAAAGCCTACAGAGGAACATCTAGCATCTTGTTAACAAAGTAGAATTGGAGAGTGTTTCCATATTTACTTATTTTTCTGTGACATTGAGCAGCTAAAGTTGCTTTGCTAAGCTCTCATTGGAACACTTATATTTTAGGGGTGTACCCCCACTTCTTCCCACCCCCTCACACTTGTTCTTTATACTACAGATAGAGTGATCCTACTAAAATGAAATCGGATCCCTGCTAACCCCTGTTCACCACCCTCCAAAGGCAACCTGTTTTATTCTAAGGACATACCATGTTCTCACAGTGGCTTAAGGATTTCTGTGATCCAGGCACCTGGACACATTCTGATCTCATCTTATATCTCCATCTCTTCCTCTTGCTTACTCTACTTCAGCCACTTGGTCCCCTTCTGTTCCTTCAACATGTGTACATGTTATTCCTTAGGGCTTTTGAACGTGTAGTTCTCTCTGCCCAGAATATTCTTTCCTTGGCTATAAGCTCAATATCCCTTTCATGGTGAGCTATTCCCCAAACTCTCCTGCTTAGCATTGCCATGCCTAGTTTCTGAGCCTTTTACAACCTTCTTCTCTTCTACTTGTTCCCACGGCAGCTGTTAGCCTTTGATAAAATTTAATTTTTACCTGTTTTATTATCTAATTCTGCCCATTAGAATATGAAGTCCACATGTGCAATATTTTTATCTATTTTCTTCATTAATGTTTCATCAGCATTTACAATAGTGCTCAGTAAATGTTTGTATTGCGAATGCCCGAATATTTTCAGATGTCATACCAACCTACTATCTCCTGGTTACCATTCAAGATGGTTATGTGTATGGTTCTATTTTTAAAAAATCATTATTACTTTTTAAAATTTCACTAGCAATTGGTCGTTTGTTTAAATAAAGAGTTTTATCAACTAATGGGATTGATCAGTTCATTTAATGAAATAATCTAGAAAGGCATTTACAAGGCTGGAGTCTTAAAAGTTATTGTAATGAGGGTTCTTTCAAATACTTTTCTATTTGACCTACAATCAGCCATGCATGGGGAAGGAAGGGCATGCAGATTTTGTGGCATATAAAATACAAATGTGTAGAAACAAGTGTGTAGAGCTGAATTTGAGAAAAATAATATGAAAGTCTTACTTTTTCAAATTTTACAAACCTGGTACCATGTGCAGTACCTTTCTCTCCTAACACCTGGAAGAGACTCAGGCCAAGGGCAGGCTCTGAGCTTGAGCTTCATTAATTCAACACTGAATCTGTATCTGCTGTAATTATGGAGCAGGAAAACACAAGAGAAGGAATGGAAAAGATCAAAATAGAAAATAACACCATTTTTTTCTTAAAAGGTCAATTTATTATTAGAGATTAAATTTTCAACATTTTTCTTGAGATTTGCATGCTTTTTCTTCCAGTGATTCCTTTAGTGACAATCAGCTGTTTTGGGGAGTGGGGAGTGATTCTTTCAGGTAGGATATTAGAATCACTATAAAGGTCTGAAGAGAGACATCTTTAAATGATTCTATATCCCTAGAGATTATGATTCCTTTTTTGACAGGCAGGTTTTAAAAGATGATTCTTGCCTGGTGTAGTTTTGCACATTTGTAATCCCAGTGACTCAAAGGCTGAGGCAGGAAGATCCTGAGTTCAAGGCCAGATGCAGCCTCTTCAACTTAGGGAGACCTTGTCTCAAAGTAAAAAAATTTTAAAAAGGGCTAGGGGATGCACCTCAGTGGTAAAGCTGTTGCCTACCATGTTGGAGGTTCTGGGTTCAACCCCCAAATACTAAAAAAAAAAAGAAAGAAAGAAAAGAAAAGAAAAAGAAAAACAGTGATTCTCAGTCACAATCTCTGGCTATTATGTATTTAGACTTAAAAACTTAATTTTCAAAAGCTTTAATTGAATAACAATTATTATGTGATGAAGATTTTGTGATAATCCTTGTCATTAATATAGTATATGTTAAGTGGATTAAACACATTTAGGTAAGATTATAGTTGAAAACAAAAACTGCAACGGTTTTGCTACATTTGCCTTTGACATAGAACACAGGCTGATTCTTTTCCACTAATGGATACGAAGACTCACACACCATATTTTTCTCTGGGTCTGGACTCTACCTCAAACAGGTCAGGAAGCCATTCTCCAGCCCTACTCTGCTATTAAATCTATTTTGGAGAAGTGATATTACTTAGTTTCCAACCTCAATGATCCAAACACATGGGTTTTCCACTTTAGAGAGGGTAGAAGAGAACAGAAAAAGGCTCCAGAAAGTTGCATGACCTGAATTAAATAGTATTTCTTCACTCTAAGCTGGCTAAAGGATTTATAAAAATATTATCCTATGATCCTCATAAAGTCACTCTCCTCTGCAATTCTTTTAGAACATATCATGGAAAATCAAAAAGAAACATGTAAACGCTCACACCAGAGGGTATACATCTCTTTGTGTTAAGGGCATCTTAAGATGAGCTTTCCCTTGTGATTTCTTATATTGGGTGAATTATATAGTTACAAATTATCTTTTCAAAGCTTTTAAGACATTTTGGATGGGATAGATGGGCGGCCAAAAAGCTGTGGGATCTCTTTCAAACATGATTTTGAAGAGTTAAAACTATTTTCATGTTTCCTTGAAACGGCTTTGCATGTAATCCTGACTAAAGACAAAATGATCTTGGAAAAGTAAAGAATTCAATAATCAGGACCATGACTGTGGGAAACTCTGTTTGCTGCCTGCCAAATTCCATTCTCTGCTTATTCCTGAGCATACAAAACGTCCTCATATCTATGCCTTCCTTGTAATTATATTTGGCCATGCAATTGGATATGAGCAGAAATACTGCACACTACCTTTAGGCTGTTGGCATAGACATGTTAACACCTCCAGTGCTGCATCTGTTTGTTGAAACATCTCTATTGGTATCCCATCAATTCCTGGAGCCTTGTGTTTTGCCAGTTCTTTCAAGGCAGCTTCCACTTTGTCTATGCCAACAGATTTGGAAAACAGCTACTTGGCCAACTGACTGGAAGAGATCCATATTTGTGCCTATTCCCAAAAAAGGGGATCCAACTGAATGTGCAAACTATCGGACAATATCATTAATATCACACACCAGCAAAATTCTACTAAAGATCATTCAGAAGCAACTGCAGCAGTACATAGACAGGGAATTACCAGAAAATCAAGTGGGATTCAGAGGAGGGCAGGGAACCAGGGACATCATTGCTGATGTCAGGTGGATATTAGCTGAAAGCAGAGAATATCAGAATGATGTCTATCTATGTTTTATTGACTATGCAAAGCATTTGATTGTGTGGATCATAACAAATTATGGATAACACTTCGGAAAATGGGAATACCAGAACACCTAATTGTGTTCATGAGAAATCTGTACATGAACCAGGAGGCAGTTGTTCAAATAGAACAAGGAAACACTGAGTGGTTTAAAGTTGAGAAAGGTGTACGTCAGGGCTGTATACTTTCACCCTATCTCTTCAATTTACACGCTGAGCAAATAATCCGAGAAGCTGGACTTTATGAGGAACAATGTGGCATCAAGATTGGAGGAAGACTCATCGACAACCTGTGTTATGCAGATGACACAACTCTGCTTGTTGAAAGTGAAGAGAATTTAAAACATTTACTGATGAAGATCAAAGATCATAGCCTTTAATATGGGTTACGACTAAACATCAACAAAACAAAAATCCTTACAACTGGGTCAGTGCGAAACTTCACAATAAATGGAGAAAAGGTTGAGGTTGTCCAAGATTTTGCTTTGCTTGGCTCTATCATCAACACCCATAGAAGCAGCAGTCAAGAAATCAAAAGATGCATTGCTCTAGGAAAAGCTGTGGCAAAAGATCTCTTTAGAGTATTGAAAAGCAAAGATGTCATATTGAAGAGGAAGGTGCGTCTGACTCATGCCATGGTATTTTCAGTGGCATCATATGGTTGTGAAAGCTGGACATTGAACAAGAGAGACAGAAAAAGAATTGATGCTTTTGAATTGTGGTGCTGGAGACATCTATTGAATATGCCATGGACTGCCAAAAGAACCAACACATCTGTCCTAGAAGAAGTACAACCAGAGTGCTCCTTGGAAGCAAGAATGGCCAAACTGAGTCTTACATATTTCGGACATGTAGTCAGGAGAGAACAATCCCTGGAGAAGGACATCATGTTTGGAAGAGTGGCAGGTCAACGCAAAAAAGGAAAACCCTCCACCAGATGGATTGACACAGTGTCTGCAACAATGGGCTTAAACATAAATAAGATCATTTGCCTGGCACAGAACCGGCAAGTGTTTCGATCTGCTGTACATAGGGTCGCTATGAGTCGGACTCGACTCGACAGCACCTAACAACAACAACAACAACAACAACCTTTAGGCTGGCCCATAACTCCTCCCACACGCTTGTCTAGGTGCTCTTTCTCCTGCCAGCTGGATCCTGAAGATGCTGCATCACAAATGGTGGTGGAAATATGACCTTGAGAAATCCTGGTCCCTGTCTGAGACCAAGGAAGAGAGCTACCTTAGCCTCCTAAATGTTACTCCAGAAAATGACTTGAATGACCCTATTTTTAAGTAATTTAACTTTGGAGTTTGTTAGCACATTAATACTCAATGTACTATCTTACACCAAAATAAACTTGCAGTACTGAAATTATGTTAAACTTTCAAACACTTCATATTCAATCTACTTTAGGCCCGAGTAAAATCAACTATCTTTTTGCTTTTTATCATTTTCACACTTGGTTAGGGCTTACCCCTCCCTTGCTACATTTCTTTTCATTAAGACATTTCCTATTATCCAAGAAATGCACAAGAGGTGTGAGAAAATAAGCTTATTAACATTACATATAATTGTCATTGTTCTGTAGAGTGAAAGTCCAGTTCTCCTCTGCCTTGAAGACAATCAAAAAAGATTATCAACTCAAGCATAAAGCTGACACATGAACTTGTCTCTGGTTTACAGAAGAGATATAAAACCAAGAATTATCAACACTCAGGATCAGGATTCATGCTTTACTTGAACCACTGGGGTTTCAGAAGTACCAGATCAAATAGGCTTTCCTTATTCAGAGTGGGATTCTAGGGAAACAAGTAAAAGCAACAACAACAATAACAAAAGAGCCTGACATTGTTAATGTGTACATTTCCCAGTTAAGATCTATGAAAAATTTCTAGAAGGATTTTCACAGTTTATCCAAATCTAAAATATAACCACTTTCCATTGTTTTCTAGCTCACTTGCAATGGAAGCAGAGCTGTTCTGGCTCTTCAGACTGAGAATAATATGATTAAGCCAGACGCCTTATACCTTTCTGTTCTGACTAAATGTACTTCTAGCATCAAATGTGCTTCTCTAGTGGAAGAAAAGGAAGTTACTTGGGGCATTCTCTTGACTAGTGGGCCATTCGAAGTAATGCTGAATATGAACTCTCCTTCACTGACCTTCAATGTATTTCTGGTATAAGAAACATTTTATTGCTACCCTAGAGATTGAACTCAAGTGACCAATGCATCATGAAGGTGATAGAGCAAATCAAAGAAAAAAGTCATCTATCCATTCTGCAAATATTCATCAACTACCTCTATTCATCAACTACCAAATATTCATCAACTGCCAGTCTAGGAGGAAGACCAAAGTCCACTGAGAAGACATAAAGACCATGGCAGTTACATTGAGCTTCTGTTCCTAAATGAACCTGGGATCTCTTTTCCCTTCTCAAGATGATTAAATTCATGGAGAATCTGTTCATAAATCCCGTGGACTTATAAAGTCCATAGCCAAGATAAATGCACAGCTGTCTTCTAAAAACATTTGACCTCTTCTCTAATCACTTCCAGTTGAGAAGCAATGTCCACTACTGATCATAGTGACTTTGAGATTAACTATGTGTGCAAAGCAAATCAAGTTAGATTTTGTTTCTTCAGGCATTAAAATTCCTCTCATTTTAATGTGATGATACCTCCCAAGTATTTGGACATATTCATCCATTTTGTAATAACTCATCTATTGTCTGGATAGATTATGATATTAAACTACACATATTTGTCTTCTTTTTTCTTTATTGCACAATTTATTTTGTATAATCTTGGCTCCCATTTTATTTCCCACTTAAATTCCTTTTTTAAAATGATATATACCTGTAATCCCACTGATTTGGGAAGTTGAGGCAGGAGGATAATGAGATTGAGATCAGAAGCAACCTGTAAAACTTAGTGAGACCTTGTCTCAAAATAAAAAATAACAATAAAAATGGTCTAGGGGTGTAGCTCAGTGGTGGATCACTCTGGGTCCAATCCTCTAGTGCTACACACACACACACACACACACACACACACACACACACACACACACAGACATACTTTTAAAATGAGGAATTCAAAAGGGTACACAAAACTCTAAGTACAGTGTAAATAAAGCCATCTGTGTGTGAGACAGCCTTTCAACCCAGTAAAACTTCTCTAACTGGTTATATATAGCCATGCCAGAATTCCTAGATTTAGCATTTTCTAATAACAATGATAGGGCTGAGGTTTAGCTCAGTTGGTAGAGTGCTGCTCCACACTCCCTGAGGATCAGGGTTCAATCCTCAGCATCACAAAAATGGGATAAGGATGTGGCAGTCAACTCCCAAGGAAATCTTGAAACAATCAGCCATTGAAAACCCTATCAGGGTCATTATGAATGAGACCTCATTGGACAGCACCTAACAATAACAATGGTAATTGTTTTTATTCCTGGCCTGTAAAATATTTAGCACTATACTGTACCATTGTAGTCTAAATATGAAATATAAGGAACCTCAGTCTCTAGCAGGCCATGTACCATGAATACCACTGGGGATAAAATATCCTCACTTTTACAGAAAATATATGTTGCAAAATAACTTCTATTCTTTTTACATATATCAAACTAAATTTTAAAAGAAAAAATATCCGTTCTTTAAAACCTAAGATGGAGAAAAACAAACATGATCCCATATACTGCTGACCTCTGAAATTCAATTTTGACCAAATTTTGCAAATAGGCTGTGAGAATTACAGAACAGTCAGATGGTGGTACTTCATGAAATCTAAATATGATGTTTTGTAAGCATTCAGTGTCGATAGCATCTTTTCTTCTTTGTTTTTTTGTGCCTCTAAAATGTTTTAAAATCTTAAAATACGACTGTTTTGCTCTTCTTTTTCTGTAAAATTCAGAATTAAAATTCAAATGTGATCAGAGGGAAAAAAATCAACCTTTGTTTATGCTTATTCAGCTCTTGGCTTCCTCCTAGGAAGAAACTGGCAAAGTAATTAGGAGTTTGAGTACTACATATGCCACTAATCCCACTAACGTACTTGGTCCCCAAGGCCACATGAAGATAATCTCTCAGGATACTGGGTACTTTGCCATTTGCCAGGTCCAAGAGCCTCTAATAATCTGCCACCCTGTTCTGGTACAGACAAAAAATACTCCTCCCAAAGGCCTTCCCTACTGTGCCTTTTACTCTGTCCCATATCTCTTTTTATTGTAATTATTACTTATTATTTCAATCAGACATATTTATGAGGTATAGTGTGATGATTCAATATGTGTACAAAATATATAATGATCAAACTGGGGTAATTAACATACCCATGTCCTTGAACAGATTTGTCTTTAATTTTTGATTAACTTGTCATAATTTTACATATTTATAAGGTACAGTGTGGTGTTTCAATACAGATGCACAATACATCCCAGTATGTCTCTAAAACCTGCTTACAGCCATGCTCAGCGAACTTCACACAGTGACCCTGTACATTAGACCAGGGGGTCTGGAATACAGATTATTATCTTGATTTGTAGAAAAGAAATTTGAGATTCTCTAAAGAGGACAATGGGGTGGGGTTTGGCTCAGTTGGTAAAACACTGCTGTGCACTCTCTGAGGACCTGGGTTTGATCCCCCTGGCAATCCACCCCTGAAGCAATCTCAAAACAATCAGCCATTAAAAACCCTATTGGGGTTGCTATGAGTCAGATTGGAATTGATGGCCCCTAACAACAACAAGGAGGACAATGGTGTGCCCAGAGTGTCATAGACTTAAAAAAACAGATATGACTCAAACCAATCTTCCAATCTTTGGATTAATGAATTAAGTGGAGGAATAAATAATTGGACTAGTTTTAATTTCATAAAGCTTGATTTGAAGATAATTTCTTATTTCAATGTGCCCTATTAGAACCCAGAGATGATATCTAGCTGAGCACAATGTTCAAAACCTTTGCATAGAACGTAATATTTTTCTGAAATGAATGGACATGTTTACATGTCTCTAAATAACAGAATGAAAAACTTTGAAAGAGAGTACAGCAAGAGCCCTCTACTTTATGATCCCAACAACATTGTAACAAATTATACTGGCAAATGTTTAATAACATTTAAAAGAAGTTATAGTAAATAATCATATGGTTAAATTTATTTAAACATATTGCAGACCAACTTTGTAAGACAGATTTTCAAAGAATGTTTGGGGAAAAAAAAGATATGTACTTCTTTATAACACCAAGGTAAGAACTAACTGTAGGCTGTAGTACTGGATTGAGAAATGGATGTCCTGAGTTCTGACCTTCATCCCACCTGGTTGTGATTCTGGCAACTCTCTTGACTTCTCTTGGACTTAGTCATAAACTCTTGTTCATTCTCAGTTATTGGCCTGCACTTTACTTTGGAGAAGCTTTAAAAAGTAGAAACTTTTGAACATTCTGAGGCAGTAGATCTGGATCTGGACCCAGAAATCTGTATATTTAAAAAGGTGTCATGGGTTATCAGATTAGGAGCACCAGACTTCCTGATGTGTAAATGTCCCTTCCAACTTCAAAATTCCTGATTACAATTGGACAGTACCAAACTCAGCTCCTATTCCTCTACCCCATGCCTCAGGGCAAAGCTGTCCTCATCCAACCTTTTCAGTGGTTTCTCCACCCACAGGCTCTCTTGTTCTACAATACTTTCTAAGCTGCTGCTGGAGTTGTGTGTATAATTGAATAAAGGGAAGAAGGAAGGGTAGGAAAGAAGAGAAGAAGGGAGGGAGCGACAAAGGAAGGAAGGAAGGAAGAAAGAAAGGAAAATGGAGATAGTTTGGGGTGGAAATATGGATAATGTTGGACAATTTATTTAATCTGTCTGAAACTCCATGTTCTTACTTATTACAGAGACAAAAAAGTGCCCTTATAAATGCGTATGTGTGTGAACTCAATAATATAAAATCTATAAGACACCTCTCCAGTGCATATACAAAGTAGTCATTCATGATATGCTGGCTTCCATACTTTGTGTGAGAGGCAGTTATTTTATTACTAGCTGTCTGAGTTCTGCACATGTACCTACGTGTGGAAGAGATATTTATTCCCTTGATTTTAACCTGCTATATTGTACATGAGAAATTGTTGTTGTTGTTGTTGTTGTTGTTGTTGTTGTTGTTGTTGTTAGGTGCCTTGGAGTTGAGTCTGACTCACAGAGAACTTCATAGGGTTTTCAATGGCTGATTGTTTTGGAATGATTTTCTGGAGAGAACGGCTACATCCTTCTCCCATTTTTGCCATGCTGGGGATCAAACACTGGTCCTCAGAAAGTGTGGAGTAGTGATCTACCAACTGAGCTAAATCTTAGCTCCACATGAGAAATAGTGACATAATATATCATGGTGGTCAAGAGCAAAGGGTTTAGGTTATATGGGTTCAAAAACCTCAGTGTTTCCCTTATTAGTCATGTGAGGTTTCTATGCCTGAGTTTCTTCTTCCATAAAATGGATTCCATAGCATTTGAAACAGTTGCTGGTCTGCTTGTGATAAGTAAGCTCCATTTACTTGTGGCTATTACTTGTGTTATAGAAGTACATAGCTAAGAAAATATATGCTTAGCACATGGATTAATACTTGTTCTTTATACTTCTCAACCAAATTAATAACTTATAAAAAGTAGGAAAAAAGTAACAGGGAATCTTGACATTTCCATTTGGATAAATAAATAATAGTTCCTAGATGGACACCAGGAGAATAAGTGGGAACTTATATATGAACAGAAAAAAGGAGTAGGCATCTGGCTCCATGGCTTATGTCTGCAATCCCAGTGACTCCAAGAGGCCGAGGCAGGAGGATCACAGGTGCAAAACTATAGGCAGCCTGAGCAACTTAGTGAAGCCCTGCCTCAAAAATAAAAAAATAAGCCAGGTGTGGTGGTATATGCCTGTAATCCCAGTGACTCAGGAGGCAGAGGCAAGAGGATCTCAAGTTCGAGACCAGAGGCATTCTGTATAATTTAGTGAAACCCTGGCTCAAAAAGTAAAAAAAAAGAAAAAAAAGGGGGGAGGGGCTATGGGTGCAGCTCAGTAGTACAGCACCTGCAAAGCATGCAGGCACAAGGCCCTGGATTCAACCTCTAGGACAATAAATAAATAAATTAAATTAAATTAAAAATAGAATAGGGGCTGGGGGTATGGCTCAATGGTAGAGCACTTGCTTAGTATGTGCAAGGCTCTGGGTTCAAACACTACAAATTTAAAAAGCTAGAGAGAGAGAGAGAGAGAGAGAAAGGAAGAAAGGAAGGAAGGAAGAAAGGAAAGAAGGAAGGAAGGGAAGGAGGGAAGAAGGGAGGGAAAGAAAAAAGTATAAGTAGGAATATGCATTTTTGCCTTTAAACATAATGAAAAATCAATTTACATGCATTTATGAATGGAGTAAGAAAAAATATCATTTGACTTGTTGAGCAGCTTGGGTTACTATGCTTGATATTATCATTTGCCATAACAAAATCTGTTCCTTCTTTTCCATGGCCTCACCATTAAATGGAAAGATCTGGAGGGAGCAAAAAGATGCCATATTTTAGAAACTTTCCTCTGAATTACAGTTATCCCTTTTGAAATCTCATATACATTTCAAAACAGTTAAAATCATAATAACAAAAATATATGTCACTTTTAATGCCCAAATAGTCCCCATCCTCATATACGTGTGAGGTAAGGGGAAAGGTATTTTTTACTTCAAAATGGTAAGTAATGTGAGCTTAGTGTCCTTTGGAATAACTAGAAACCTGAGATATTTATTACATAGACATCATGTTAGGATGACCTCAGAAAGGTAATCTTTGGAATGGTTGTGATTAAGTTACATCTAAAGGCCAGGTAGTCCTGTTACCAAAATAAACACTGCTTAAGCAACAGCAAACATGGGAGAGGAATAAAAGCAGCAGGACTTCCCTCATCTCTTTGTTGGAGTTGTGTACGGTAAAGTAACATAAACAAATAATTTGGGGGGGGGGCTCAGCATGTAAATCTACAGCAAGGGGTCTAAGTATCTGTGCTGCAGCTGCATTTGAGATATCTATGCATTGTGTCAAAGCTTGTCT
Source organism: Pedetes capensis (assembly GCA_007922755.1). NCBI lineage: Eukaryota > Metazoa > Chordata > Mammalia > Rodentia > Pedetidae > Pedetes > Pedetes capensis. The sequence goes on from VMDO01001782.1 coordinate 151,077, forward strand.
GATGTCTCCAAGGCAAAGTTTGGTCTGTACATCTTTCAGAGTTTTGACAACACTGATCACTTTGCTGAAGAGCCTCCTCACTGGGACCTTCCTAGCTGTAAAACTCTCCCCAAATTTGCTCTCTGACACTGCCTTTCTCAACAGACTCAGAGTTCAGGCTTAGCAGTTTCCAAATGCAGGCCTGCCAGACAACCCTCAGTAAATGATTCATTGTCCTTGGGACCTGGCTGTCCTTGTTCTATGGGCCATTGTCCCAGGGCAGCACAATAGTAACAATAGATAATAACAACAGAGACTGTATTCTTCTCAGTGTTTCATATCCATTGTTTCATTTGGCGAAACAGTGCTCAGAGAAGTAACGTGCCTTAAGTTTGTATTTTTTTACCCATTATACCTCATTGCCTCTCTAGGATGTAGTGGTCCCTGATGAAAATATTGATGCAAGCTGGGCATGGTGGCACACGTCTGTAATCTTAGAGACTTGGGAGGTGGAGTCAAGAGGATCACAAGTTTGAGGCCAGAGGCAGCCTGTGTAACTTAGCTAAAGCCTTACTTAAAATAAAAAATAAAAATAAAAAATGTTTTAGGGGTGCAGTCTAGTGGTAGAGCACTTCCAAAGTATGTGCAAGGTTCTGGGTTAAACTGCCAAGTACTGAAAAAAAATATTGATGCAATTCATTAAGAGTAGGTCTCCAAATGATATTTGTTGTTGTTAGGTGCCCTTGGGCTGATGTCTGACTCATAGCACCCCTATGTACAACAGGTGAAACACAATTGTTACTTCTTCTCTGCTATTCATAGGGTTTTCAATGGCTGACTGTTTTTTGGGAGTGGGTTGCTGAGTCCTTCTCCCAAGCCTACAGTACCTGGTGTTCTCAGGCAGTCTCCCATCCAAGTGCTAACCAGGCCCGACTCTGCTTAGCTTCGGAGATCTGATGGGATCTGATGCCACAGTGGTACAGCTGCAGGCTAAGTGATATTTGTTGCTGTTGTTATTAGGTGCCATCGAGTCGGTATCCGACTCATAGCAACCCTCATAGGGTTTTCAATGGCTGTTTCAGGATTGCCTTGGGAGTGGATCGCCAGGCCCTTCTCCCATTTTTGCGGTGCTGGGAAATGAACTCGGGACCTCAGAGACTGCAGCGCAGTGCTCTACCAACTGAGCTAAATCCCAGCCCAAGTGATATTTAGCTCCTCCTAAATATCATATAGTAGCACAAACCACATGAGCTTTGGAATCAGACTTGAATTTGAATATGGTCTCTTGATTGCCAGCTGTGGTAAAGCATTACAATGTACTCACATTTAGACAGCCAAAATGAGTTAATGAACATTAATGTATGTAGGACAGAGTTTTAAAATAGTACATGCTTACTAAATGTTAATTCTCTTTTTATTCTTATTTATTTATTTATTTATTTCACGGTACTTGGGTGCTAACCCAAGGCGCTTGCACATACTTTGCAAGTATTCTACCACTAGGCTGCACCTCCATCCCAGTTTTTACATTTTATTTTGAGACGGAGTCTAGATAAGTTACATAGGCTGCCACTAGCCTGGGATTTTGACTTTTCTGCCTCTGCCTCCCGAGATGCTGAGATTACAGGGTGTGCCACTGTGCCTAGCTATTTTTCCCCCTTGAAATACACTTCTGTTGTTGTTAGGTACCTTCGAATTGGGTCTGACTCATAGTGACCCTCAAAAGGTTTTCAATGGCTGATTTCTTTGGGTGTGGGCTGCCATGTCCTTCTCCATTTTTTGTGGTGTTGGAGATTGAATCCAGGGACTCAGAGAGTGCAGAGCAGCACTGAATCTACCAGCTGTGCTAAAACCCAGCCTTAAATACACTAGAATGTCCTATATTCTATTTTGATATTTTATTAAGATTTCTTAATTTGACTCACTGAATGGATCTTGAGGCTGGTAAAGCACTAATGAAATTATCATTATCAACCCTTCCAGTTACTAAAACTAATAGCCAAGACACAACTTTCTCACTTCAGAGAGGTGTTGGTTATTTACAGAATTGTTATTGTTGTTGTTAGTTGCCGTCGAGTCGGTATCTGACTCATAGCGACCCTCATAGGGTTTTCAATGGCAGACTGTTTCCGGATTGCCTTGGGAGTGGATTGCCAGGCCCTTCTCCCATTTTTGTGGTGCTGGGAATTGAACTCGGACCTCAGAGACTGCAGCGCAGCACTCTACCAACTGAGCTAAATCCCAGACCTATTTACAGAATATCAGAATAAAATTCTGTTATTTGACCCTAAGACTTCTGTTTATCTGGATGTGTCATTGTCACGCAAAGAGAAGACTTAACTTTAATTCTGGTTCAAGAAAAAAAAAAGATTTACTTACTATAGACTATAAACTACTTGAAAACACTTTTTAAATAGCATATTCCAATAGATGCCTGGGGTAACATACTAATTTTAGCAAGAGATGAGGTTTTAGGGAATGTTCCAAATTTGTGATTTCTTTGCCTCTGAGCTCACGTACTTGTTGTCCTGCAGCTTTGCTTTTTCGGCAGATATTTGATGAGGAGTACAGGAAATGAATAAATGCACATGTCTATGAAGCACGGGGTTCTCAGCTCATGACCTGCAAATCTTCCAAATGAACTAACTTATTTGTTCTACTGATAAGACAAGTACAGAGTCCCCACAGGTATAGGCCTTCTGCAGGTGATCGTTTCTGCTCAAGTCAGAATAAAAGTCCATACACATTGCCACTCCTTAATCCTTAAAGTATTTCACTCCTTTAAGAATTAGATGACCCAGAAAATCTTCACAAATATAAGCTTTAAAAAATTAATAAACACACATATTTTTGGGTATAATTCAGAAGGTTTAAAGGGTAATGGTTAAGATGAGGGGCTTTAGATTTAGATTGCCTAGCTTAGAATTATGATCTTAGCACCCTATAGTTCCATAGTACAAATTACATGGGTGGCAAATTACTTAATCTCTGAATTTTATTTTTCTCAACTTCAAAATGAGAATAAAAACGGTACCTCTCTGATGGGGTCATTATGAAGATTAGGGATACGGGTAAAGCATGTGAAGCACTTAGCATACTATGTGACAATAAGTGTTTTGTAAAATCTTGCTATTATTTTAAGGGGTTACATATCCCCCAAGATTATTCATGGATAGCAGATTAACAAATTCAGCTACGAAGAGTGAACCAATTCCCAAATTCAAACCAATTAAAGACAAACTGCCTACCATAAAAAGCAAGATCCTACTGAAGTTAAGTATCTATCCATAAAGGGGCATTCAACCACTAGCTCTGCTACCCTGACAATAGGTCCAGCTACATTCCTGTTCTGCTGCCTCTTGCACCCGCCTGTACCAGCTCCAGCTAAGAACTTGGCAGCCATGATTGCTGTTCACATTTAACTGAGAAGAAAAATAGCATTTTGACTGAACCTTATAAGGTTCATGTCTTCTTCCTGACATATTCTTTACAAGGTGCTAGGTGTGAGAAAGAATTGTTACCAGTCTTAATGAGAGAGTATTTGTTAGATGTCCAACTTCAGGATTGACACACAAAAAGGTCTCATAAGTGCTTTTTGTCCTCAGGAGAGGGGGTAACACAGGGTGACAAAGACACAGCTCTGGGAGAAATTCCATTCACACTCAGGGGACTAAGTTATGTGGTTTAACTTAACATGGCTTAAAATAAATCTTTGGAGAAAGCTTTTCGTTGGGAGCAATACAAATAATTTGCTGGTGTGATGATATTTTCTCTTAAGACATTTGATTTATGCTTTAAGGTAGTCTATTTTAGTCAGAGTAGATTCTTTAGCCAAATCAGTACTTTTTGAAATGACCAGAATATCTAAAAGCCCACAATTACAGAAGCATTAATCTTTAGCAAAATGTAGCCACAAATTGAATACTGCCTCAAAGTTCTGCAGCATGCTGTTTTGCTTCAGAAACATGGCAGAAAATATCTGAATCAACCTACCCAGTACCAGAACTATTCTGACACCAAATATGAGAACTTAATAACTATTTATTACATGATTTTTTCTATGGGCATCCATATCAACTTCAAAAATCTCACTGTTTTGTTTGTTTGTTTGTTTGTTTGTTTTGAGATGGAGTTTCACTATATTGCCCAGACTGACCTTGAACTTCTGGGCTAAAGCAACCCTCCTGTCTCAGCCTTACCAGTACTGCTGGTACTAAAAGCAGACAGCCACTGTGTCTTGCTATAAACTCTCTGTTTCTTAACGCAGGTTTTATTGTTACATTGGGCGAGAGGAAATTCACTGTCCAAATACCTGCTCTAGCTGACACAAGGTACATGGTACAGTTCTACACTGGCCTGGAGAACTTCCTATTTCCTAGTGCATTCTCTGAGCAAATCAGCAGCAGAATCACTATTTGACTTTTGACAGAGTTTCATGGATCCCTTCTCAATGGGTCTTATCAAACTCTCTGAGCAGTAGTTGCTGATTTTGATCTCAATTCACTTTCAGATCCAATGGTATGTGTGGGTAGGGACAAGAAAAAAAATAAGAGAGAACTCTCTAAATAAATAGAATTTAGCCATGTTAGAAGAGGCAATGCACAGATCACAGTGACCCATCAATAATGCCTGTCACTTAAAATGATATATTTACATTTTCCAATACAGAAATAATGATTTGATATACCAGTAATAACAGTAATACAAAAAGTTAGCATTAGTTGAGTATTTACTATCTGTTAAAGGTTGTGCTAATTTTGTTTGCATGGCTTATTTCATTTAATCCTCACGATTTCATTTGGAAGAGAATGGCATTTCCCTCCCCTTTTTTAGATAAGAAAGCAGAGGTAGATTTCAGTTTAATAAATTAGAGATTCATGTAGAACCACTGTTAAAACCTTAAGGTCAGAGATCTTCATCATCATATTGGTACTCTTCACAATGTGGCCTTGGACCAACTGCTTCAGAATTAAGTGGCAGTGCTTGTTTAAAATAAATAATTCCTGAGCCAGGCATGGTGGAGCATGCCTGTAATCCTAGCAGTTTGGGAGGTTGAGATAGGAGGATTACAAGTTCGAGACCACAGGCAGCCTGTATAATTTAGTGAGACTCTGTCTCAAAATAAAAAGTAAGAAGTGGTCTAGGGGTGAGGCTCAGTGGTAGAATACTTGCAAAAAGCATGCATGAGGCCCTGGGTTCAACCCTCCATAACAAAAAAAATACAAATACAAATACAAGTAAAAATAAATAAAAATAAAAATTCTTACTGTTATCCAGAGCAACTGAATCAGTCTTAAGGATGAAGCCTAGAACTTTGCATTTTAAAAACCACAAGCATAGCGTTACTTATTTTCACTGACCAACATGAATCTCACAGCAAATTATTGCTAGATGAACCCAACTGAACAAAATTGATTCTTAGTTTTCTTGTAGAGGCCATACTTTTAAGAGTTAAATATATCATAGCATTAAAAAATACACTGGAATATTCCCCACCAAAAATTATCTCAGCTATTAAAATAGTTTAAACAGAGAACCCAAATTGTTTCTCTTCTGAATTGATGGTACAGATGTAACTACTTTTGGCCAGGTTTAGAACAGAGAAATTTTTTTATGCATGTTTTCTTGTCTCTTATATGGACCTTAATATCCCACCCATAAAACATGAGTGTCTGATTAGATGAAAATTTTATGAAAATGCAGATGCAACTAGCTACCATTTATAAATGTTTGTTTTTATTTTTATTTATTTTCTCATATATATATATACGTTTTTTTTTTGTGGTACTGGCAGTTGAACCCAGGGCCTCCTGCTTGCATGCTTTGCAAGTGCTGCACCACTGAGCTGCTCCCCCAACTCATTTTTTTTTTTTTTTTTTTTTTTTTTTTTTTTTTTTTTTTTTTTTTTTTTTTTTTTTTTTTTTACTTTTTTTGAGACAAGGTCTTGCTAAATTACACAGACTGCCTTTGGTCTCGAACTTGCAATTCTCTTGCCTCTGCCTCCTGAGCCACTGGGATTACAAGGATACACCACCGCACCTAGATGCTTTTTTATTTTTAAAAAGAATTCACTAAAGGGCTTTAAATTGCAATTTTCTTTTCTTTTTCTTTCTTTTCTTTCCTTTCTTTATTATTTTTTTTAACCAATGTGCCTCTTTATTGAGCCTTTGACTGGTGATTATAACAGGCTGCTGTATTTTATACAGATTTAGGTTTGTTTCTGGGAAAAAATCCCAGGACAGAGAAATGAGAAATGCTAAGTTGCCACACCAGGATGGTCCTGGGGAAAGCTGGGGAGTCCCCACATGCAGAATCTTGCTGGAGCCTGAAGGGGAAGGGTCAGTGTAATTTTCTTTAAGTAGGATTAAAATGTGTTTTAATAACTATCTAGCAATAAAGTATATATTGAATAAACATTTAAACTCTGATCTAGTAACAACATTTCCAAAAGAATTGCCTAAGTAATTAACCAGAGACAAATTAAAACATGTTTTACAAAGATGATCAATGAATTATTATCTATAATAGAGAAAAACAAGAGAAACAATGGTCAACAATGAAAGAATGGATAAAGCATTTGGTTAGGGCTACGATTTAGCTCAGTTGGTTGAGCGCTGCACTGCAGTCTCTGAGGTCCTGAGTTCAATTCCCAGCATGGAGAGAAATGGGAGAAAGAACTGACAACCCACTCCCAAGGCAATCCCAAAACAGTCAGCCATTGAAGACCCTATAAGGGTGGCTATGAGTTGGATACCGACTCGACGGCACCTAACAACAACAACAACTACATGCTACCATGAGAACATTAGATTTTCCTGGAATCCTACATTATATGGGAAAATAATCATTAAGAATGTTAAGTCAGGGCCTAAGAATATAGCTCAGTGGTTGAGCATTTGCATAGCATTCATAAGGCCCTGGGTTCTCCTCCAGCACTGCAAGGTTAAAAAATAAAAAGTTAAGTTAGGCTGGGTGTGTTGCTTAGTGGTAGCGCACTTGTCTGCCTTGTGCCTGGGATTAATCCCCAGCACCACACACACAAAAAATCAAAGTCAAGTCCATAATGCAGAGTGAAAATAGTACCAACAGCCCCACTTTTCATTTTGCATACAACAGTAGAATATACAGGTGGTTCTCAAATTATTATAGTTCAACTTATGATTTTTCAACTTTATAATGGTTGGCATGCATATCTATATAACCATTCTGTTTTTCATTTTCAGTAGAGTATTTAATAAGTTGCATGACCTATTCAACATTTTAATATAAACATGTACGTTGGTGGAGTTTCCAATTTTTTCACAATGAATATATGTTTATATTGTAGTTAGCAAAAATATATGTTATTACAAAATAATTCAGTGAGAAACGTTTTAGGATATTTCCTAAAACGTTATGATGTAGAGTGCAGCCCGTGTGCAATATGCTCCCTGCTGACTAGGAGGTCTCTGAAACAGCCACACCACTATGCCTACGGATGGTAAGTGTGGTGATAATTGTACTGTCAGGGGAGCTCCAAAACTCAAATGCTGCAATTATGAGCTTGGGTACACAAGGACATGTTGAAAGTGGCAGGCATCATTGGCTTTCTCCAAAATAATAGTCAAGCAAATGTGTGCTTTTTCCCAAAAAGGAAAGTAACGTGGCCGTAACTAGATACTGTAAATACGTGGTCAAGGATCCCTAAATAAGCAATATCACATAAGCCTCCTTGCAGCATATTTTTCCTTCTGGGATCCGTGTCAGGCTCACAGCCACAAAGGCAGCCAGGAAACTGTTATCTGTTTACCTCAAATTTATTTTTATAACTATAAATGCCAGCAATGGGAGAATGTTTTTTGTAAGAGAAAAATAAAATTGGCAAAGAACTCTTTGAGTTTTCAAAAATCTTACCTAACAAAAACTTCCACTTATCATGTAGCTGTAAAATATAGCCTCATTAAAACTTCATTTTCAATTGAATGTATATTCAGTTGGGACCTTGAGACTTAGCCTCTAATTTTGGCTCTGCCAGTAGCTTTGGGCCTTTGAGCAGATTTCTTAGCCTCTCCCCATCTTGCTTATGCATCTGTAAATGTAGGAGGATTATGCTGCATGGGGTTCTGGAGGTCCCGTGAGAAAATGCAGTGTGCAACCTCAGGCACATTGTGAGCACTGAATAAAAGCCAACTGCATTTAATTTCCCCCCTGTCATACAACTAAGATGACTTAGGGCATCTCAAAAGTATTTCAAGGAATACAGGAATTTAGTCCAACGAGTATGTTTGATGGAATACACACACACACACACACACACACACACACACACACACACACACACACACACGCATATATGATACCTTCAAGGCTGGAATAATAACTAGTATCTGCTTAAATATCAACTAAACCTTTAAAAATAGGAGAAGGCAATCCCAAGGCAATCCCAAAACAATCAGCCATTGAAAACCCTATGAGGATTGCTATGAGTTGGACACAACTTGAAGGCACCTAACAACAACAAACCTTTAAAAAGCCATTATTGTTCTAAGGAGTTCTGTTTAGCTGAAAATGCTCACTGGTAAAAGATGAGACAACTCTCTTCTACAGAGTCGGCTTTGTTTGAACAACACAGTCACATCTATTTAGAAAGGTACCGATCCTTTTTCTTTTAAAATATTGAGGCAAATCTCCCAGAGGGTTCTTTGAAGCCAATGGCAATAAATATATTTCAATCTTTGTTTTGTTTCACTGTAGCTCTGTGTGTGGTTAGGTTATGAAATAAAAAATGAGCTTGACATTACAGATATTATTTAAAAATAAAATCAACACAGAATGATGTTGGAAATTCAGTACTCATTATTCTAATAAAAACACACAAATGTCCAACAAGAAACAGACAATTATCCACTAGACCTCCATCTCTTATCAAATAATAGAGGTCAATGTCCTAACTCTAATCAAAAGCAATTATGATCTTAATGGAAGTTACTACCACATAGGGACCACATTAACCTTAGGAGATACTTTCAACCATAATGACTAATAGTTCTATAATTTTTATATAGTTACCCTTATTGAGAAAGGATTATCCATTTATAGAAATCTTCTGCAAAGTTGTTCCTTGTTGAAAGGAAAGCCAGATCTATAAGCAAATCAATATACTAATAAAAAGTAAACATGCAATCAGTTTATTATACAAATTAGAATCATAGCCATTTTTGTAGTTCCAGGTGCTGGTATTTATCCAGAAAATGTGAGACTACTTTATTTCTTTATAAGAATTCTAAAACTACATATTTATAACACTCATATAAACACTCTATCATATCACAGTGTAAATACATATATGCACATGCACGTATGGTATGTATGTGTAAAGATAGGAATCTAATCAAGTTTTGGAATGGTTACTACAGTCATAAGCTATATGTTTGTATTGCACATTTTTGTCTGTAAACCACCTATGTTGTTGTTGTTGTTAGGTGCCGTCGAGTCGGTATCCGACTCATAGCGACCCCTCATAGGGTTTTCAATGGCTGAGTGCTTCGGGATTGCCTTGAGAGTGGATTGCCAGGCCCTTCTCCCATTTTTGCGGTGCTGGGAATTGAACTCAGGACCTCAGAGACTGCAGCGCAGCACTCTACCCACTGAGCTAAATCCCAGCCCAAACCACCTATATCCACACACATATACATGTATGTACTATTATGAACAGCTTTATAAATTATGTCCTATAGTTGATTTCATTTGATCATAACAAGAACCACAATATGATTGAAATAACTGCCTCTGCCATATAACTGTATCGGCTAGAGACTATAAAAACAGATGATCTATAAGGAGATCTATTCTGCAGCCATGCTAGCTGAGCTAATTAGTAACATGTCATATAATGTCTATTAAATGTTGAATGACCTTACCTTAAAAGGTACCCTATAAAGTGCTGAATGTCAGGAGGTGTGGTATTATTTTCAACATTTGTGGGCACTATTTAATGTGTAGCCTGGGGTTAAGCTCAGTTTGCTAGAGTGCCACTCTACACTCTCTGAGGCCCTGGGTTCAATCTCCAGAACCACACACACACACACACACACACACACACACACACACAAAAAAAAAAAAAAAAAAAAAAAAAAAAAAAAAAAAAAAAAAAAAAAAAAAAAAAAAAAAGACAAGGATCTGACAGTCCACTCCCAAAACAATCCTGGAAATAATCAGCATTGAAAACCATGTGAATAGTAGAAAAGCACTGCCATAACGCTAGTGTACAGTGTCAGAGAGTGTTTCTTTTGTACATAAGGTCACTATGAGTCAAACTTGACTGCACCTAATGACAACATTCAATGTGCAAGAGGTCTGTGTTTATCTAGTAAAACTTTAAGAAATAAGTGAATCTGCTCATGTCCATTCAAAGTTAAGGACAATTTCAGTTTTCCAAAGCCTCAGCAATGGGAACTTCAGAAAAAGAGGGATTATGATGGATGGTTTGACTGGATCATTTAATACAATAGCTTTTTTACATTTGTAAAAATTTGCTACAAAATTGGTGAATGGTAACATTATTTCCAAGTGAATATACAATGTAGTCCTCAGATGTTGTAGATCAAAGATTCCCTTGATTATGTAGTAGGCACTTGCTTAAGGAGAATTGACAACTGGCTGAGCAGCTGGCTGGGGCTACAGTTCCTACAACCTGCTCTCCTCTTCATGGTGTGGTCACTTGCATTTCACCTGCTGCTCTGGTTTCTCTCTGGTCTCTATAAGTAATTTTGACTTTTAGTAGGAGCAAAATTTGGGAGTCCAGCATTACATCATTGTCCCGTAGGCACCTTGAATATATGTCTCATGTGTTTTGATACCTTCAGCCTGTCTATCTTCCCTGAGAAGGTGGGCTTCAGAAATGGGCTTGAATTACTCTGTCCCCATTCCATCCCTGAACTGCAAGCAGGTGTATAAATCTTCCTGCTGTCACATAATCTAGAGCAGTGATCATCAAGCTTACTGGACAGTATATTTCTATGGATAAAAAGGTGAAAACACCTCTATTTTGTTTATTTATTTTTAATAACTTATGCTATGTTCTTGCACTATTATGCTGCAATATTGTCTACTCTATAAAATATGCTAAAAGATAAATTTGGAGAAGATGGGAAAATATATATTATTTCCACACTCCAATAAGTTGTCCACACCCCTAGCTTATTTTTAATAATTACCTGCTCTGAGCCACTTGTCAGAAGACTGCTATGTTTCTACCCCAACCTCCAGTCAAGAGACTATACTGCTATTACACCTGGCCAGGTGGAACTTTCCTCAGCGCCCATTGTGGAATACATACACCACCTCCATCGACCTGTTACCAGGCTCCCCCATCTCTACTTTATCCTAGTGAAAGGACTCATTCCATGTGCCAGTTGGTCTCATTCCACTTTATACTAGTGGAATTAACTAATCACGTTCCTGAGAGAAGGGTGAAAGTTTCTACTGGGACTAGCAAGTAGACATAAGCAATAAAGAGGTTTATGAGAAAAATACAAACATAGCTAGGCTATTGTAATAGTGCTTCTATCAATGAGCTGCATAGAGTTCTTTGTAGGTTTAAATTTATAAATTGTGCTTTTACATGAGGAAAATGTACTTGTGATGTTGTTTTTGTTGTTAGGTGCTGTCGAGTCAGTATCGGACTCATTAGCGACCCTACATACAACAGGGGAAACACTATTGTTAGTGCTTCTCTGCTGTTCATAGGGTTTTCGATGCAGATTGATTTTTGGGAGTAGGTTGCTGAGTCCATCTCCCAAGTACTTGTGACAAATGATATTTAAAATTTATATAAAATATAAAGCAGAGCAATAAGTAGGGAGAATGTAACAAATGGTGCTGACATATTTGGGGATAAAATAAACATATAGCCTCACTTTATATTAAAATGAGTTTCAAACATATTAAAGATAAGTAAAAAAAATGAATCCACAGACCAAAAAGCATAGCTAAATTTATCTATTCTTAGGATAAGAAAAAAAGCCTAAAATTGTTAAAGTAAGAAAGAAGTTATAAAAGTTAAATATATATGATTACAGAAAGTACTATAAACAAAGTAAAAGAGGAACTAAAACCTGGACCTCATAATTGTACCAGATGTGAGATGAGAAAACCCATATATTTAATATGTAACGAATGTTTGCAAGGAGCAATGAAAACTATATAACCCAATAGAAAAACAGCTAAGAGGCAAATAGAAAACTCACAGAAGACAAATAGCTGATAAACATATGACAAACATGTTCATCCACATATACAGTCCAAAAATACTAAGTAAAACAATATTAAAATATTATTTTAATCTAATATGTATATAAATATTTTATAGATATAAAATTTTGATAGCAGTGCAATAAGATGGGAACTCATGAGCAGTGTTACTTGGAGTATAAACTGGCCTAAGATTTATAGAACATTTTCAAATATATGTTAATCATCTTAAAATATTCATATTCTTTGACATAGTTATTACTAAGGAAATAGAAATAAGGTCAAGGTTTCAGGTCAGGTCAGGCTAGGTCAAAGACATTCCTTGCTGATATTTTTAATCACTAGGAAAAATTAAATACCTAAAATTAAATATTGGACTAAATATCCAACAACAAGCAAGTGTTTACTTTATGAAATATTTTTAAGATAGATTATTGTGCATATATATATATTGTGTTTCAAATAATACTAAATGATATGGAAAATGGTTATGATAAAATGATAAATTTTTAAAAGTTGGAATTAAAATTGTTAGAAAATACCTAAGAATTAACAGTGGTTATTTAGGGGTTTAGCTCAGTTGGTAGAGTGCTGTTCTGCACTCTCTGAGACCCTGGGTTCAATCCCAAGCACTGCAAAAATGGTAGAAGGAAGTGGCAGTCCACTCTCCAAGCAGTCCTGAAAATATCAGCCATTGAAAACCCTGTGAATAGCAGAGAAGCACTGACATAGTGCTAGGCATGGGACAGTGTTGGGGAGAGTTTCATTCTGTTGTACATATGGTTGCTATCAGTCAGTCTTGATTCCATGGCACATAACAATAACAACCACAAAGATTATTGTGTCTTTATCCTTAGTCTATTTTTTAACAAATCAATAATGCACACTGACTGCTTTTATAATAAAGATATTACAAAGATATATGGGGGCTGGGATTTAGCTCAGTTGGTAGAGCGCTGCACTGCAGTCTCTGAGGTCCTGAGTTCAATTCCCAGCACCACACACAAAAAAAAAAAAAAAAAAGGGAGAAGGACCTGGCAATCCACTCCCAAGGCAATCCCGAAACAGTCAGCCATTGAAAACCCTATGAGGGTCACTATGAGTCGGATACCGACTCGACGGCACCTAACAACAACAACAACAAAGATATATGATGCTTATTGTGCTTTGAATATAAATATTTTGTATATTTATGATGCTTTTCTATTTGAATGCAAAGAATCTTCAGAAATAGAGTATAGTTAGAATCTGCAACATATTTATATATTTTGTATTTGCTTTGGGGGTCAAATCATTACTGTCTTGTACATTATCTGTGGGCTGGGGTTTAGATCAGTTGGTAGAGTGCTGTTCTGTACTCTCCAAGGACCCGGGTTTGATCCTCAGCACTGCAAAAACAGGAGAAGGACATGGCAATCCACTCCTGAAGCAACAATCAACCATTGAAAACCCTACGAGGGTCGCTATGAGTCTGACATGACTCGATGACATCTAACAACAGCAACAACCTTATTTATAAAGTTGTATTTAGGCAGTTTCCCATAAGGCCCATTATCTAAGAGACAGACTGCAGAGTAGTTGAGGGGGAAGGTTTTAGCAGCACAGGTTGGATACTTGCTCTGTTGACAATGTGGATAGGTGATTCTACCTCTACAAAGTCTCATCCACCCTAAATGTGTTTTCCCCCATAAGGAGGCTTGTCAATCTCATTTTCTAATAACTGAATAATGACTGGATATAATGATTCATATCATCTTGACTTTAAATGAAGTCATAGTATGGAGTGAACAGAACAAGTTCCAAAAATGGATGATCCCCTCACCATTTCTTTCTTCACTGGATGCCTGTGCTTCCCAGCATAATTACACGCACAATGCAGTCCCAGCCCAGCTCAGCCATCATCTCTAGCAATAGCAATGAGATCACGCTTGTCAGTGAAGTCAGATTCTCTAGCCATCTTATACATAAAAATGTCAAAAAAACTTGCATTTTTTTTTCTTTTTGGATGAGGGAGCAAACTAGGCAACTGTGAAGTTTTTATAACACAAAATTCTTTGTAACCCTGTTGACATTGGCAAATGAATTACTAGTTGCTTCATGGCAGCAAAATCTCTGTTTTGGAAAAAAATGCTCTAAGTGGTCAATGTTATTGCCTCTAAAAATAAACAATAATCTTGCTAAAGGGGGAAATGTATCATGATTTAAAAGGAACATTTTATGATATATGAAACCTCCATGTTTAAGTAAAATGGCATATAGTGGCTTCTCTCTTTATTTACAATCATCTCCATACATTAATTCTTCAGGAATAGATTGTTAAGAAGCAAGTTAACTGGATATGGCACTTATTCTAATAGCATCTTTGTCAATTTCATTGACCAGCTCTCTCTGCCTGTGAATACAGTCTCTACCCATAGCCTACACATCATTCTCTTGGCAAGATGTAGACAATGAATGAAAAAAGTATTCATTTCTTCATTATGATTATATTCCTCTAAAAAGACATTTTAGCTCTAAATATAACCTGTTTTATAAATTTCTGATAAAGTCAAATTATTTTACATTATTCTTATACATTTAATTTTTATAGTTTCTTTTCTCTCTTTTTTCATGTATTTTTAAGCAACCACATATTGACTACTGGCATTATTATTTTTTCATTTTATACAAGAATTATAGATGAACCAAAGTCACACTATTTTCAAAAACAGACTTGCTTAGTATATCTGAAAAGAAATCTTGGGTTTTGAACATTACAAAGGACACTGAATTATTCTTTCTCTAGCTAGAAATCATGCCTTCCAGGGCATAACATAAGGAAACCATCAGTCACTGTGTTGTGGTGTCATATGAGGGTTCAATTAACAATGCTGACTGAATAAATGAGTGAATTCAAGAATGAACAAGTCAACAAATCAAATGAAATTTGGCTCTTTTCCATCATTTATAAGGCAAGGGAATTTAGCCAGAGGCAGAAATAAGAATCTCCTGGTATATTTTACTTATGATTACTATAGGTTTTGTCTAAAGTAAGTAGAAAGTCCCAAACTAACACAGATGCTTTTCCAGCACAGATGACAGTAAAAGCCTTTCAGAGCTGCCTGACTGATGGTGTGCAGAAGTCACACTTTGCTCCACAATCACCAACACATGGAACTTGGAGAAGGACCCCAGATTTACCAGGCCTGCTCCTTCACATTGGCACCCTTCTAGTGCATACCCCATCTTCTTATCTCTCAATTCTGGGGTTCCCCTAGATGTTCACCCTAGTCTTCTTCTTTTTCTTTTGCCTTTGTTACATATTGATTTGAATAAAACATTGGAGAAACATTATTTTCAAGTAGTAACTAACCAATGCCTGTTTTTGAAATGATGCCTTGGATCTTAGCAATAGGAAATCAGTCACTATGTTTGCCCTAACAACTAACAAAGATGTTGGTCTGGACAGATGGCAACAAGAGGAGCCGTGCAATTCCATGCACCTCATAGTGTCAGGTGACTGCCAAGAATACACATTAAGAAGCCCCTACCCTGACCAACATTTGTCAAGACACCAGGAAAATGAATTTCTTCTTTTTCACATTAACAAGTCATGTTTTCAATTGAAAAATGAATCAGTGCACATAGTAAAAATCTCCGAAGTTGAAAACAGTGAGTACTAGATCCCCTTTCACCTCACATTTCCAAGCCTCAGCCATCTCCTCTCTAAAGTGAGCAACTTTTACCACCACCCCGAGTGCATATGCAGAAGATGCCTGGAAGCTGACGTATTTATGTATATAATCTTTGTACTTTTACACAAAAGAGAATAATGTGTCTAATTTCTTCATTTAAAAATACATCCATTTTAATAATGATGCAGTGATTTAATAGTATAATTTTCTTATGAAAAAAAGGATGAGATTACAGACAATTTGGAAAGCAATCAAAAGTTTAAACATATAGGTACTATGTGACAGCAATTCCACTACTTGGCATTTGTTGTTGTTAGGTACTATCAAGTCACACCCAACTCATAGTGACCCTATGTACAATACAACGAAACACTACCTAACCCGTGCCATGCATATGATCTTTTTATATTTGAATCCATTGTTGCAGCCACTACACTTCTCAATTTGAGTCATACCACATCAGCAAAAGGAGATCCCAGGGATTTTATTCCCATCATTAAGGTTAACCCTACTTTCAGGAGGCAACTCTTCCCTAGTCATTCATTGAATGCCTTCTGGCCTGGGATGCTCATTTTCCAGCACTGTATTTGATAGTGCTTCTCTGCTAGTTCATAGGGTGTTCAGTGGCTGTTTCAGAAGATGGCTGTCAAGTTCTTCTCCCTAGTCTGTTTTAGCCTAGACATCCAAGAAAAATAAAACTCTATTCCCATGCAAGAATATTTGCACAAGTGCTCAAAGCAGCACGATGCAAAATAGCCACAAATGGAATACAAATGTCTTAACTGATGAATAAATAAACAAAATGTGATAGACCCATGCAGTGCAATATTATTTCGCTATAAAAAAGTATGGAACTGAGAACAGTGGTCCACATCTATAATCCTAACTACTTAAGAAGATGAAGCAGAAGGATTGTGAGTTTGAACACAGTCTAGGCTACACAGAAAGCCGCTATTTCACATCATCATAATCATCATCACAATCATCATCATCACAAAATAATAATATTGCTTTTAAAAAAAGAATGAAAACTGATACATGCTATGCATGGATGAGCCTTGATAATATTATGCCAAATGAAAGAGGCCAGACACAAAATACTATTGAATGAAGTATTCAGATTAGACAAATCTATGGAGAAAGTAGTAGATTAGTGGTTGTCTAGGCTATGGGTGGGAGACAGATCAAAGGGGGACCAGAGGGTGATAGCTACAGAGTAAAGGACTTCTAGTAGGAATAAGTCTTCTAAAACTGATTGAGTTAGTGATTGTACAACTGTGGATATACTAAAAATCAACAAGCTATACTTTCTATGAGTGAATATTATGTAAATGACTCATATTTCAATGAAGCCATTTGAAAGAAACAAGCAGCTTCTCCATGTATCAACATATTTATTGTCAAGTGAAAAATGCAAAACAATTAATGTGCAGACGATGCTTCATTTCATATAAAAGGAGAGAGTAAGTAGAATTTATATTCCCATTATTTATACTTGCATAAACTCTAAGGGAAACAACAAGAAAGCTGAATAAGTGAATACTTGTGAGCATGAGTACACCTTTTCTAATTATAGCAATAGTAAATGCTACTAGGAGGTTGCTCCAGACCAGCACATGCGAGATCTTCATCATAGACACACCCTATTCCACTACTGTTACACACAAACTGTTTAATCATTCCTATACTGGTAGACTGCCTGCATCCATACCACTGTGTCATCCCATCCCTTCAGATCTTGCAAGCTAAGCAGGGTCAGGCCTCGTTAGTACTTGGATGGGAGACCACCTGGGAACACCAGCTGCTGTAGGCTTGGGAGAAGGACCCAGCAACACACTCCCAAAAAACAATCAGCCATTGAAAACCCTATGAATAGCAGAGAAGCACTGACAGAACAGAAGCACTGTTTCGTCTTTGTCTGTTGTATGTAATGTCACTATGAGTGGGACATTGACTCAACAGTACCAACCAACCATACTGATGGACAGGACTGGGTCTAACTCAGTTAGAGTGCTGCTCTACGCTCTCTGATGCCCTGAGCTCAATCCCTAACACTGCAAAAGCGGAGAAAGACTTGGCAATCTACTCCCAAAACAACCCTGAAACACTTAGCCATTGAAAAACCTATGAATAGCAGAGAAGCAGTGACATAGTGCCAGCCATGGCACAGTGTCTCATTGCTATGAGTTGTACTCGACTTGACAGCACCTAACAACAACAACAGCCTGATGGACACTCAGCTTTTTTTATAATCTGTTACAAAAATTGCTGCAGTATATCTTCGTGTGTGTGTGTGTGTGTGTGTGTGTGTGTGTGTATTTTTTGCACTTAAATCCAAATCTACAGGGCAAACTTTTAAAAAGTAAAGACAGACAATATACAAAATCCTTAAAGTGATACAACCAACAAATATCCCTTAAGTTTGTTGACAACTGTAGCAGCTATAAAACTCCAGTAGGGCTTAATTGCAAATACTAAGCAAAATGCTTTTATTTTATACAAAGATTCAATGGAAATCTGGGATTTTCCCAGTCTCTGTTGATAGTGCATTAAAGAAAGCAGCACAATAAGTTGCTTTTAGAAGAAAATTTAGGCAAGAAAATGGTTTATTCTATTTAAGCTCTGGAACTTGAGAAGAGAAGCCTCCTTTTAATAGGCATGAATTTATTTGAATTCATTATGCGGTTTTCCAAATGCTGCACACATTTAAAATGAACTTTCATCCCCCAAGTAGGAGTCTCAGAGTGAAAGGATGAAGAGAATCTGTTTCAATTAAGATAAACATCAACTACGAGGTCCAATTATTCTATTTGAATTCTCAGAAGGCAAAACTGTTGCCCCTACAACCTCCCAACCAAAACCAAAACACAACAAAAAACCTCCAAACCAACCAACCAACCAACCAACCAACAAAAACCAACGAAAATGAAAACATCAGGGATAGAAATAACCTTGGTAAAATTTAATTGTGCAAAGTTTTAGTGAAGTGAGGAGATGTTACTAAGTGTTCGTGTAACAAGGTCTATGATTGGATGTGATCCTTTCCTTCCTTTCCTTCTTTCTTTCCTTCCTTTCTCCCTGCCTTCCTGCCTTCCTACCTTCTTCCCTTTGTCTGATTTTGGAGTTATTGTGTAGTGCTTCTATTTATCTGCATTTTCATCTTAAATGTACATATATGAGCAGAAAAAACCTGTTATTCACTATAGTTAAGGAATATTGTTGTTAGGTGCCATTGAGTTGGGTCTGACTCCTAGTAACTCTATGTATAACAGAACAAAACATTCCCTGACACTGTACCATGCCCTGAACTATGTCAGTGCGTCTCTGCTATTCACAAGGGTTTTTGATGGCTGAATGTTTTGAGAATGGGCTGCCGGGTCCTTCTCCCAAGTATGCAGCACCTGGTATTCCCAGGCAATCTGTCCAAGGAGTAAAGAGGCCTGACCCTGCTTAGCTTCCAAGATCTGATGAGATCAGGTGCCAGGGTGGTATGGTTAAGAAACAGTAGATATTAACTAAGAAAATGTTGATAGAGGCTCGGGAGGTGGAGGCAGGAGGATCGCAAGTTCGAGACCAGAGGCAGCCTGCGTAACTTAGTGAGACCCTGTCTCAAAAAGTAAAAAAATGGACTGAGGTGCAGCTCAGTGGTCCAGCACTTGCAGAGCATGCAGGCGCGAGGCCCTGGGTTCAACCCCAGTAAAAAAAAAAAAAAAGAAAATATTGATAGAATAATAAGTTTACACATACTTCTTTTTACCCCCTTTTTATTTTCATTTTTTAAGCATGGTCTTAGTTGCACAGGTTGCCTCTAGCTTCGAATCTGCATTCCTCCTACCGCTGCTTCCTGAGTAGCTGGGAGTACAGGCATGTGAACACTGTCTTTGGGGAAGACTGCTGGAATCAGTTGGTAGAATTTTATTTATTACACCCAGATATCTATTTAAAAAACTTTTAATATGAATCACAGCTTAATTTAGCCCATAGTGGCATTACAGCACTGAAATCTACCCACTTCTAACAAGAGAAAACACACTTAACAGTTGTCTGCTGCATGACTTGCTACCTAGAGTCAAGGTGAGATCTTACATCTAATAAAAATGCCCTGCAAATCTAGCAAATCAAACTCTTGGTGAGAGTCTTAAGCTTTGTGTATAAAGGAGAGATTTGCAGCAGCATTACATCCTGCTGGATATTCAAGGCCTTTGTACCTGCTGCACCTCTTCTTCCCTGTACTCACTAGACTGGCTCCTTCAATTCTCAGCTTTCCTGGTCATTCCAACTAAAGGACACTTCTAGGATACACAGACACACACACACACACACACACACACACACACACACACACACACACAGATCTACACTGGAAGCTACTATTAAAATAATATATATGTATATTGAAGGACTTATATTTTTAAGAAAGCAATATCAAATAAGTTTCCAGTGTAGATTTGTTTGGAAGTCACTGTGATTTTTTCCACATTCATGTAAATTTAACTAAATAAGGAACAAATTAAATCAAGATTCACACTTGGATTGATTTAAGCATTTTAGCAAGCACTTTCCCTGTATTATCTCATTTACTATTCAAAGGATTGTCCTGGACAACTTTTCCCCCATTAAGGTATTTACTTGGTTTTAATTAAGACTGGCCTTCAAGACTAGACCTTCTTCGTGAGGATTTGAAATTTAAAAGTAAGGTTAAACCTATGTGATGTTTAGGAAGCAACTAAGTAAAAATGGAATGTTAGAACTGAATGGTATTGAGGGAATTTGGTACTTTAAACATCTTGGAAGCAGGAGTTGGGGGACTACAAACTCTGTGTACTTTCTTTATCTCTTATGTACACACAAATGGCATGAATTATGGGAGCAAATGTATTTGGCACTTTGAACAAATGTAGTTTATTGAAGTAAATTATCTATATCTTTTGTATTTAAAATTCAGGCAATACTCTTACTATTAAGGAATGATAGGCACAGAATTTAAAAGAATGAAGTTCTGTGCTTTATGTATACGATTATTAACATTTTACAAAGAAAATCTAATCATCAGCAGAATAGAAACAGAAGAAAAAACAAAACTTTGAAAAGTCAAGCTAATTTGGGATGACCCAAGGTATAAAGCTGAGAGGACATTCAAGTCAGAAATTGATATAAAATTCAATTAAAATATTATAAAGTTTATAACCCAAATCTTATAGTTTTCCCTCACTACTGACTAAAATTCAGGGAGTGGAAATGCCTATTATATACAACTAGATGAGATACTTTCTAAAATCACTGAGTTCAAAACTAGTCCTGCAGAATTGGAGCTGTTACAACTGCACAGAAATGCTAGTGATCTAGACATACAACTAGGGATTGTGGAATAATGTGGTTCATTTTCAAAATCTGATAATAATTTGATATTTTATTGGCAAACAGGGTTTCTATTGTTACATAGTGTCCTTATGTGACAGTTGCAATCCTAAGGGCAAATCCTTTAACTGAACTACAGAGGAACATAAATACCATTGAATCTGATTTTCTGCATGGAATCTAGTCTTTGAAAGTTCTTTCAAAGTTTTGAATGAGATTCCCTACATGATGAACTGACCTCACTTAGGTTAATGCAGTTATAGCCACAGAGTAAGTGTGATAGCAAAGGAATACAACTTCACTCAGCCACAATAATAGCTATTAGGTGCCGTTGAGTCGGTGTCTGACTGACAGAGATCCTATGTACAATAGGAGAAACACTATTGTAAGTACTTCTCTGCTATTCATAGGGTTTTCAATGGTGGATTGATTTTTTGGGAATGGGTCTCTGGGTCCTTCTCCCAAGCCTACTGTGTCTAGTTTTCCCAGGCATTCTCCCATCCAAGTACTAACCAGGTCCTGACCCTGCTTAGAGATCTGATGGGACATCACAGTGCTAGGGCTGCAGGCTATAGTAATAGTAGAATGAGTTTATTTAAGGAGCTGGAAAATAAGCTAGTAGCAGTTATTTGTGGAAAGGAAAAGTTTATTCCTCTTGTTAATGAAGTAGCACCTCAAACATTTAAAAAAATTTGACTAGGATGTATAAAACTAAAAGCTCTGGTAGATTATCTGTAAAGACAGATCTTAACAAGTTAAACTATGTCAAGTATTCCTTTTATGAGTTACTTTGGCTTGAAATTCACTTCTTTCTAGCTATTTTTTCTGATATGCTCTACTCATGTCTTCTTTCCATACATGCATTAAAATTTCCTAGTTTATGTATTTTGTGTGTGAAATATTAAAGGATAAATTCACCTGTATAAAAAAGAAATCTGTTGATTCTAAAACTTGCTTAAATAAAATGTCTAAATATTTAACTTGGTAGACTCAGCCTTACAAGGAAGTGACTAAGGAAACCATTTTAGAATGAAAATATCTTTTAAAAAATGGCATAGATTTCCACACCCCTCTCCCCTAAAAAAGAAAGGAAAAAATAAGAAAATAGCACAAGAAAAATGTTTGTTCTAAAAAAAAAGTTCCAGATTTATTGCAAATTACCTCACTCCTCATTTAAATAATGATATTTTTAAATCATTCTGTTCACTTTTTGATCTCAGAAAGCAACTGACACACTTATATAGTCTCCTATTATGAAAGGAAAACATATTCTAGATTATGTAGTTGTTTTTAGGTGCCATCAAATTGGGTCCAAATGACACCAACCCTCATAGGGTTTTCAATGGCTGATTGTTTTAAGATTTCTTTGGGACTGGACTGGCACATCCTTTTCACATTTTTGGGGAATTGAGGACTGATCCCTGGGCTTCACAGAGTGAGGAGCAGCACTCTACCAACTGAGCTAAACCCACGCCCATCCTCCAATAGAATAGCAGGTAATACCAGAAATCTTCTGTCCCACAAGAATCTTTTACGTACTCACTAAACTGTAAATTTATAAAGGCAAGGGCTATATATTTTATCCTTGTGTTTCTAGTAGCTAGTAGAGTACCTGGGACAGAACCAGCTTAAAAAAACATTGATAAATGAAGCAATGAAAGCAATGTACCTTTATTTTTACAACTAATAAACTCTCAGAAATGAAACTTTTCTTTAAGGACTATATTTTTCAAGCTATAGAATCAGATGAAAAGTCAAGTGACAAGAAAATGTTTGTATACAAATCACTTCCTCTATTATTAAGGACTAACCTTTTTAAATTCTATTATTAAAGATTAATCCTCATTAAGATTGCAAAATATGGAAATCTAGAAGCATGAGAAAGCTAAAAGCTGACTTAATGGCATAAGTTCACAACAAAAACAGGAACACTAATCCTAAAGAGTTCTCTGATTTTGAAGGTCAGACGGGAAGTGTCTTTGGTAGAGCTCTAGAATAAGCTTGTCTCTTTGATCCGTGACATCAGAGCTATGCAATAGGCCTGGATGTGACAGTTGGGTTGGGCTTCAAGATATTAACAATGAGGACAAAATGATCCTGAAGTGGTGGTCCTAGTATTTACCACCAACAGGTCTCTCAGCTATACAAGATAACCACCAACAGGTAGAATTGGAAAGTCAGCTGTGTGAGCTGGGTGATTAACATGTGCAACTCTTATTATTATTTCTGTAGGCACCATTCATACTAGTTGAGAATACTGAGAACCATCACTCAAGCAAGGACAGCATATTGAGGAAAACTTGGAAATACAGAATGGGAAAACCATAAGAGAATTAAAGTATGGTGAGAGATGGTTGAGACCAGAATTTTCCAGTATTGGTGGCAAACTAAAGGTGATACAAAGCCAGAGGAAACAAGCAAAAATCCTCCCAGATGCTTTACAATTCCTTTCTGTAAAAAGAAAACTCTGTGTCCACAACTCACCCAGTATCCTCTCTAGTAAAAGGCCATCTAGTTAAAACATAAATGAATAAAGGCAAATTGTAACATCGTCATAACAGGACAATTCACTATTTTGTTCTCCATGCAATGGACAATCATTCCCCACAATAGAGCAGGTGCTGTCCTGGGAACATGGGTCCATCCCTGCACAAAGATGAACAAATCTAGTCTATCCTATAAAACGCTCATAGAAGAGGCAGGTGAAACAAACACAAAAATTAATCAAGATGTTTCAAGGGTTATGTTGTTGTTGTTGTTAGGTACCGTCCAGTTGGTATCTGATTCATAGCGACCCTCTATACAACAGGGGAAACATTATTGTCAATGCTTCTCTGCTGTTCATAGGGTTTACAATGGCAGATTGATTTTTGGGAGGGGGTTGCCAGGTCCTTCTCCCAAGCCCACAGCTTCTGGTGTTCCCAGGAGGTCTCCCATCCAGGTACTAACCAGGCCCAATCCTGCTTAGCTTCAGAGATCTGACGGGATCGGATGCCACAGGGCTACAGCTGCAGGCTTGAAGAGGTATAACAGACAAATATGCAAGGTTTCATAAGAGTGCACAGAAGGGAGTTTGAGTTCTGAATGGGGATGTTTAGGAAGTCTTAGCAGAAGAAATGTCCATTGGGTGTGAATCTAAGCAACAGAGTATGGACCTAAGTTATATTCAAATAATTATTGTAAAATGACAGTAGTTTATTTGCTTAATTAGTTAGTTTTGGTACTGAGGATTGAACCTAGGGCCTTATATATACTAAACACACACTCTACCACTGGGCTACGCTCCAGATAAGATCACTATTACCTTTCATGCAGGTAGATGGTGGCTTCTTGTTGTTAGGTGCCATCGAGTTGGGTCTGATTCATAGTGACTCTATGCACAACAGAATGAAACCCTTCCAAACAGGTGCCATATATATAGTCTTTTTATGTTTGAGTCCATTGTTGCAACCACTGTGTTTCTTCTCATTTTGAGTCACGCCACATCAGACATTGGAAGTCCTAGGGACTGTACTCCATTCTTGTCATGAAGGTGGACTCTGCTTTGCAAACAGGAGAAGGATGTAGCAATCCACTCCTGAAGCAGTCCCAAAACAATCACCCATTAAAAACCATATGAGGGTCACTATAAGTCAGATCTGACTCGACCGCACCTAACAACAACAACTACTTTGAGGAGACAACACTTCCCCAGTCATCTTTTGAATGCCTTCTAGCCTGGGGAGCTCATTTTCCAGCACTATATTTGACAGTTATTCTCTGCTATTCATAGGGTTTTCAATGACTAATTGTTTTGGGAATGGGTGATGGGTCCTGCTCCCTTGTCTGTCTTAGTCTGGAAGCTAAGCTGAAACGTGGGTGGGCATACTGGTATCTGAAATACTGGTGACATGGCTTTCAGCATCACAAGAATACACAAGCCCCCACTGCACAAGTTGACACATGTGGTGGAAAGGACTTTATATCCATCTGTCTATCCATCTATCTATCTATCTATCTATCTATCTATGAAGAAACACAGGTATCTGTACATAGTAGGTATTTTATAATTGCAGCTATTACTTGTGAGTGCATTCCTTGATATTTAAATGGGTATATAGGTGATTTTTGACTCCTGATAAACTATTTTTAATCTGGTAGTGATTACAGAGGTGGATTTTGATAATTAAAATTACTAATTTCTCCTTCTTTTTCTTCTTCTCCTCCTCCTCCTCCTTCTTCTTTTTTCTTCTTCTTCTCCTTCCTCTTCTTCTCCCCCTCCCCTTCCTCTGCTTCCTCCTTCTTCATTTTCCTCTTATTCATTTGGTTCTCAATATCCAAAATGCATTTTTACGTATATAATGTTTACTAGCCTACAGTTGTACCACTGTGGCGGCTGATCTCGTCAGATCTCAGAAGCTAAGCAGGATGGTTAGTACTTGGATGGGAGACCACCTGGGAACATCAAGTGCTGTGGACTTGGGAGAAAAACTTTGCAACCTACTCTCAAAAAACAGCCAGTCATTGAATACCCTACGAATAGCAGAGAAGCACTAACAATACTGGTTGGCCAGTTGTATGCAAGGTTACTATGAATCAGACACCAACTTGATGGCAACTAACAACAACAACAACAAACATTTACCCAGAATATGTTCTTCATAGGTGACAAAAGACCAAAATGTGTCAAAATCACACACACATATTTGCATACATGTACAAAAACTTTTGACTATAACAATATTATCTGCATGCAAATTTAATAACAAAGTTACATACATAGAATTATTTTGAGATGAGATCATGGGACCATTTAGATGACAAGTGGTCACAGTATACCCCTCTTTTCTCTGGTAGACATCACCAATTGATAACAATACTTTTTCTCCCTGAGCCCAATGAAACTGCTTAATACATTACTCTATGATGCTACTACTAATTATGAGAAGCTGCCCACAGATGACAAAGATTAGCCATCTTGGTTTCAAACAATAGAGCTATCTACTCCTATTGTTATTTTCATGAGAAAGAACTTATAACTATACTTTTACATGTGTTTCTGATTAACCTGTAATTTCATACTTATTTATGTACAATTATTTTATCAATTACAGTAACACTTCTATAAAGGCATATTTGCTAACAGCAAATTTGCTTTTTTGTGTCATTGATATGACTCTAGAAACACTGATTTATACAAAGTAGACTCCATTTTAACAACAGAACTCTGATAAATAATTGGTACTGGTTTTTTCCAATTAAAAGTCTCAGGGAATCTTTTGTGGTCCATTTTTCTCGAGAATGATTAACTCCAGTCTTAATTATAACTCTCAACCCAATGTATAGTTACTAATTATGACAAAGTAATGCTTTTTACATGTTTTTAGTAACTATTCATAATAAAATAAGTAGATATGAGAGACTATGGAATGCTAATTGCCTGCTCTCAGTAATCTACTGCATTCTTGATATCTGTAGCCTCTGTAGCTGTACAATTCATGCTGAAGAGACACTGGATGCTTTAAGAACAGACCTAAGCAGCCCTCATATTTTTGCCCATTGTCTTCATAGAAAGAGATGGAGGAAGAGGCTTATACCCTTTCTACTGAGTGATGATGAGAGGTTAGAATAAAGAAGAATACAGTACAGCCTGTGTTCTGATAAGGAGGATGAAATTCAATTATGGATCTATAAATAATAACCTATAACTAATGACCAATGAATAATTTATAAACTATGGATCTGTGAATAATAATCTATGAATTACACAATCAAAAACACACTTTATTGTTGTTAGGCGCCATCAAGTCGGTGTCCAACTCATAGCAACCCTACATACAACAGGCGAAATGCTATTGTTACTGCTTCTCTGCTGTTCATAGGGTTTTCAATGGCTGATTATTTTCTGGGAGTGAGTTGCCAGGTCCTTCTTCCAAGCCTAAGGCACCTGGTGTTCCCAGGCAGTCTCCCATCCAAGTACTAACCAGGCCCAACCCTGCTTAGCTTCCAAGAACTGATGGGATTGGAAAGGAGATTTAGAGAGGTAGTGAAGGCCTTGGAGTGTCATTAGTGTTAGACTCAACCATCAGGCAGCCCCAAGTAGGAAAATTATCCTGAGAAAGTCCTCACATGGATCCACCTAGGAGCAATGCCCAGGGACCAAACCATTCTGGCGGCTTAATCTTCTGCCTAGGTTTGCTAACCTAGAGGATTCTGGCTAATTTTTCAATAACAAATTGAGAGGTGTTTCAGGTTCTGACTGACCACTTCTTATTCTGCTATCTTTTCTTCATTGACTCACCTACATTGAAGTGTGTCTTCTTTGAATCCCAGTGTTAAATGTGATTTATCCAGAATACCTAGCTGTATAGAAATGCTTTGTTTTGAGATGCACCCAATAAGACTGCCTCATAGAAAAGAAGCCCTCAGGGATTAAATGAATTTTCTCATTTATAATTCTTGGTTACAAAAAGACACACCAGTGTACAAACTAGGAAAAGATATATAACATTTCCTGGGTGATCACAAGATGTCAGCCACTGTCCTAAGCATTTAGGCACATTTATTAACTCACTTAGCATAGTAGCAGACATGTCATTATGCACAATAACATTTTATAAGTTTTAAAAGTATATCAATTCATGAAATTCTCTTATTTTCCCCCCAATTTTGTGTGAATTACTTTACTAGGCCTCATCTTACTCTTCTGTAAAATGAAGAATAAGAACCATGGATGCCTCACAGAATTTACCATGAGGAACTAACAGGATAATTCTTGGCAAACGCACAGCATAGTAACTGGTACAGAACAAGCACTCAGTATAGAGAATTGCTATTTATTTATTTCTGCTCTAGAGTATTTGGGGAAGAGAAGAGTGAACTTAGAATTTCAAAACATGCATTACATCTGTATATATAACTTCCAGAAATTTTAAAGATCAGAATTCGGTTTCTGGAGAGAGCCTTTTGTCAAAATATCTTGTATTCCTTTTGTGAGATTGCTGAGGACTTAATTTACAAAACTCCAATTTTTTGAGAAGTTATGATAGAATTTTTATGGCATTGGTTAAACTTACGCACATAGGTTTAAGAATTATATTCAAGCCCAATACAAATTATAATAGAACTGCTTTTATGTATTTGCCTGATACACTAGTTTTCAGCAACTTAACCTTAAAATACATATTTGAGTTTTAAAACAAAATTTCTCCAACAACACCTTTTATTACTTAAGCATTGACATTATTTCTAACAAATATTCTTGATCCCACTGGATGAGAAATGTTACTAGCAAAACCTTGCTAGCTGCACATTGGGGTTAGGGGTGGGGAGAATTAGATTATAGGCTATTCTCTGTGGTCCCATTCATTTAAAAGAGTTTATGGTTCTACAAACTGGTCAAATGTCAGAGAGGAAGAAAACAGTGCAATTTATAGTTTGACCAGAGGGAGGAGGTCAATATGCTGAATGAGTCAGGATAGCTGGATCTCTAAGGGATGGAGCTGTGTCAAAGTCCATGCTCTGTTTCTTGAAAGATCTCTAGGATCCATGGTTGAAAGCTTGTGTGCAAAACTTGGGGGAGAAGGCAGACAAACACCAAAGGCAGACATGTTCTTAGGTGCACAGGTTGAAAAAAGAAGGCTGAACTGTCTAGAATAGTAGGGAAGGTATAAATAGCATGCTGCTGACTACTTTTGTAATACCGTGGGACAGAATCACGTGGGGCCAAGCAGTTCAGACAATGAAGAAAATCAAACAAACCAAGAAAAACAACAGCAGCAACAACAAAGTGGGATTTCACAGTAGACAGGCCATGGTTTTTCTACAACACCATGATTTTATGAGCTGAGTGATTTCAGTTTTATCTGATACACTTGCTTTGAGGGTTAAATGAGCTCAGTTGTACACAGCATCAAATTCAATGTCTGATAATGAGCAGATGTTCAACATATTGTGGCTATCACCATTATTAAAGTTACTACTCCAATTACCGGGCTGGGATTTAGCTCAGTGGGTAGAGTGCTGCACTACAGTCTCTGAGGTCCTGAGTTCAATTTCCAGCACCGCAAAAATGGGAGAAGGACCTGGCAATCCATTCCCAAGGCAATCCCAAAACAGTCAGCCACTGAAAACTCTATGAGGGAGCCGGGCATGGTGGCGCACGCCTGTAATCCCAGTGGCTCGGGAGGAGGAGGCAGGAGGATCGCAAGTTCGAGACCAGAGGCAGTCTGCGTAATTTAGCGAGACCCTGTCTCAAAAAGTAAAAAAATGGGCTGGGGCTGCAGCTCAGTGGTCCAGCACTTGCAGAGCATGCAGGTGCAAGGCCCTGGGCTCAACCCCCAGTACAAAAAAAAAAAAAAAAAAAAGAAAACCCTATGAGGGTCGCTATGAGTCGGATACCGACTCAATGGCACCTAACAACAACAACAACTCCAATTACTATGGATTCAGGAATTGCTGTCCCTAGCTGCCTTGTACTCCAGCTATCCATCAGTTTCCTGTCGTTCTCTGATAAAGCTGCAACATCAAAGGAAATGTTACAGCCAGCAGAGGCTTATTACGTGTTGGAGTAGCACTGGCTACAAGTTGACACACTTTGCTGTGTCTTATCCTAACTAAAATGGTATTGTTGTTGTTGTTAGGTGCCATGGAGTTGGGTCTGACTCATAGCGACCCTCATAGGGTTTTCAATGTCTGATTGTTTCAGGAATGCTCAGGAGTGGATTACCACATCCTTCTCCTGTAAAATTATATTAGTTACACAAATTCCTTGACACAAAGAAAATAATTCTGTGCTACATGGCAGTGAAATGACATCATGGATGTTAGGAATTGTAATGCTCTGAAGTCTACATATATATGAATATTTCATATAAACTAATTAAAAAGAGCTGATTTTCTCATCTTGCATGCATTTTAAACAGGAAGGATTATTAGGTACAAAAGGGCACTTTTCTCTAGGAAGTCTGAAAACAATAACGTACTTGAAACTGTGTTTAATGAAACTTTTTTTTTAACAAGTCACCCTGGTGCCATCTACTTTATAATTCAGGGTGAATACTTTGCAGTATGAAATGAAAAAAAGAGCAAGAAAAGAAACAAGCAGTTTTTAAATGTTGTAAAAGAGTCTGCTTATCTGATTCACTATCACTCTACCAGCTGCTGAATTGGGGGAATGATTTAAAATCTAAGTA
This sequence comes from Pedetes capensis, assembly GCA_007922755.1. Classification (NCBI taxonomy): domain Eukaryota; kingdom Metazoa; phylum Chordata; class Mammalia; order Rodentia; family Pedetidae; genus Pedetes; species Pedetes capensis. The sequence continues at coordinate 181,492 of VMDO01001782.1, forward strand.
AAGGAGATTAGTATTAGATATAAACAAGATTTCCTAGTTATATGGATTTAAAATACCAGGACTAAGCAGGGCATGGTGGCACAGGCCTGTAATCCTCACACTGGAGAGGCTGAGGCAAGAGGATCCTCAGGTGAGGCCAGCCTGGGCTACATAGCAAAACCCTGTCTTGAACAACAAGAAAAGAAAACAACAAAAGAATCAGAACTTGTTTTTTTGTTTTTTTTTTTTTTAACAAGGGAGCATTGGAAGCTGTAATCTCCAGTATAAATTTTCCAACCAGCTAGTTTTCTAATTTCCTGTTCTTCCTCATGGTTAGTAGAGAAATGGAAGGACTTGTAGTTGATTCCCTTTACCCTCTGGCAAAAATTCCTAGGACTGAGGTAAGGGAGAAAATGTCCTCTAATTTCAAGTGCAGGGGCTGGGATTTAGCTCAGTTGGTAGAGTGCTGCTCTGCAGTCTCTGAGCACCACAAAAATGGGAGAAGGACGTGGCTAACCACTTTTGAGGCAATCCTGAAAAACAATCAGCCATTGAAAACCCTATAAGGGTCGCTATGAGTCGGACACGACTGGATGGCACCTAACAACAACAAACAACAATTCAAGTGCAATAATTTCAACTTCTGCCCATAAATTGGCAGTGTGATTAATGAGCAGAGTGCTAGATAGTAGAAGTCTGATTTAATAGACTGGAGTTCTCATATTGGTGTCTTTCTAGAATCTTCCCATTTTTCTGACCTTACTTCTCCAGCTCTTCCCTTGAAATCTTTCTCTATAGTTTTCTAACTTTTATCTTCATATGTTCACCTCTCACCCAGGATAGTTGCTCTTAAAAGAGAACCAGCCTCCTTAGGAGGCTGAGGGTAAATAATAAATATTAAAATTTAATGTTCCCCCTGGCTGCTAAGAAACTGCATCCATAGGCTCTGTGATTCTCCCTGCTTTCCATTCTTTTGAAGTACTTCCTAGTTTAGCCCAAATTTGACTACAGAGCTAGGCAATTTAAGAGCTGAGATGTATCTCAGGCACAATCTCCATTATCTCTACACAGTTACATTTAAGAGTGACTCACCCTGGCTGCCTGTCCTTGTGCAGAAGGCCCTTCTCCTCCTCCTCCTTCTCCTCCTCTTTCTTCTTTTTTGGTTTAGTACTGAAGAGTGGAACCCAGGGCCTCACACATCCTTAGGCAAGTGTACCGTCACTGAGAAGTACTCCAATTCCCTTTTGTATTTTTTTATCTTGAGTCAATGTCTCCTTAATTTGTGCAGGCTGCCTCTGGCCTGAAACGTGCAGTCCTCCTGCATCAGCCTCCCAAGTGGCTGGGATTACAGGTATGTGCCATGGCACCTAGCTTATATTGGCTTTTGACAAAGACTGACTTTTTTTTATGTCCATTTTCCTCACCAACATAATTGATATTTTCCTGGTACAATATCCCTTGCCTTTATGTAGGCTTTGGCAATTCTATATGCTTAGTATTAGTGTTAGAATATTTATATCTATCCCTTAGGCTTCTTTCCCTGACAAAAGAGAAAAACTCTTTGAAATCTCATTAATGTTCTTCCTCTTCAGCTTGATCTCAGAATATCTTTTTCCCAATCTTGTAGTAACAACTGGGTAGATATATGACTATCCAGTCCTATTCTCATGATTACATCCATGTTTTCATATTTTGTGATTCAATAAATTCCACTATATGATTGCGATGATTGACAGAGTGACTAATTAATGGCCTATTTCTTTACTACTGCTGAAAGATAAATTTTAATTATAGGGACCATAGCATGCCAGTTAGGACAAAGCGCTACTGCACACATAACAAAACAAAACAGAAAAAGAGTGGTTTTATTAAGGTAGAGGCTGTGGAATGCACTGCTACCAAGGAGAGTACTGCCATAAGCAATATTACCTAAGATCCTTATACCACCAAGGATGATAGACAAAGGGAATAAAGAACCCCACGTGAAATGCCCAAAGAAACACTTTCTTCTGAAGAATTCAATACCAATTCAGCATTTCTTCACCAATTGCCATGCTGAATTCCTGAACTGTAAGTTACACATATATTCAATGAGCAAGAATATCCTCCTTCCAAATAAATCTAAAATAAATTTGCAAAAAATGAAACACTAAGTAACACAGATCTTAAATATTCTAATTGTAACTTATGTGATTTCTTGGGCTGAGGTTTAGCTCAGTTGTTAGAATACTCACTCTGTGTGCTCTGAGGCCCTGGGTTCAATGCCTATCACTGCAAAAATAAGAGAAGGACCCGGCAACCCATTTTCAAAACAATTAGCCATCAAAAACTCTCTGAATAGCAGAGAAGTACTGACATAGTGCCGGGTATGGCATAGTATAGGGAAGTCTTTCATTCTGTTGCATATAGGGTTGCTATGAGTTGGACCCAACTCAAGGGCACCTAGCAAGAACAACATGTGATTTCTCAGATGTGAGAAATGTCACATAACTGTAAGGTCTTGTAAGGCAGAGGCATTTGAACTGTTAGTATTGAACTTCTCAGGAAGTTTATCTCAGTTCATACAGGGACAAAGAAAACACAAATGACTTTCCAGGGCTAAGACAGCATTACAGAGAACTATAAATTATTTTAGCATTTATTAGCTTAGTAATTTACAAACAACATTCCTTGGAACTCTAGGCTCTTTGGAAGTACTGTAGGATAGATATTCCATTTAGAATCACAAAGGTACAAATTTAGTGGCTGTTTTATTGTTTTATTTGTGTTTATATGTTTTTACTTATTATTTCATACATACTTGTTTTTAATATATTTCATACATGTGTTTTTTTTAAATTTTATAACCTATCCATCAAGCATATATATAATTTTACTTTTAAATTCACATATACATTTATATTGAACTTAAAGTCATATTGCACTTGTAAAAGTGTTCCATTGAAAAAATTTGTTTGAAATTCACTGACCTAGTTTACCCTTTTGATTGTATAGATGAATGAATTTGCCTAGAGAGGAACCAGGTGGCTTCTCCAGAGATACAGTGCATGTTAGAAGGGACACAGAGTTTTTTCAAGGAATCTCACAATTGGTAACTTTAAAGAGTAAACATATGGAAAATACTCTGTTTCCCTAGTTATGTTTTAAATAACACTTAAGGCATCTTAATTACTTTTAAAAGCTGTGTACCTCTAGGTCTACTGCATAACATATGTGGCACTAACATAGGTTTTAGGATCAAAATATGTACTGCATGGTCAAAACTTTGAGCCAACTTTGACAGTAGTCACTTACCTAAGCAAAGTCACAACATGTACTGCAAAGGGAGTAAATATGCAAATTCCATTTGCTTTCCCTTTTGCAAAAGCTTCTAAGATAAAAGATATAGGAGGGGAGATTTTTGAACCCTTTTTAAAGCTGACAAAAACAATGTGAAACTTCATATGCCCTGAGACATAGTACTTATTTCTAACATTACAGAGCTTGCAGAGAACAGAGTAAAACTTGCTAACAGTATTGGAAAGATGATCTATTCAAAGTGGAAGGCACTGACCTTTTGCTTTGTACTTTCTTTTGTAGGGTACAGATGACCTTACTTGCTGGAATATAGAGAATATAATGATCTAAAGGATAAAATAAGGGCTGGGATTTAGCTCAGTGGGTAGAGCGCTGCACTGCAGTCTCCGAGGCCCCGAGTTCAATCCCCAGCACCGCAAAAGTGGGAGAAGGGCCTGGCAATCCACTCCCAAGGCAATCCCGAAGCACTCAGCCATTGAAAACCCTATGAGGGTCGCTATGAGTCGGATAACGACTCAATGGCACCTAACAACAACAACAACAAAGGATAAAATTACAAATGTCTTCCAAACAGACATTTGTCAACACCCAGCAACAACCCTAAACATAAGCTATCATACTTCTTTAAAGAAAATGCACACATATTGTGATGAATATAGATGTACTCACAAGAAGGACAATGTTCTTGCCATTAAAAATGACAACTGTATGGACAGTAGAGAGAGAACATGATGAGATGAAGAGAGCATTGTCTTTGGAGTAGACAGAATTAGGTTCTATTCCCAGCCTTCCTGGGCAGTTACTAGTTGCATGGTTGCCCAAGTTATTTCATTTCATAGACTCATTTTCTCATCTGTGAAATTTGGATTAACAACTCCTTATTTCAATGTTTTTATAAGAACTAAATAATATACTGTATGTAAAATTCTCTGCAGAGCTCTCATTCATAAGACAGTTCATAAAATGGAAGCTAGAAGTATTATTAGAAAAGTAGAAAAATGATATTAAATGAAGAGGCAGAATACAGACATAGTTTTTACTACTATTTAGGAAATGTGTATGTATATGTATATGCCTGCGGCCATAGTACTGTGGTGACTGATTCCATCAGATCTCGGAAGCTAAGCAGGGTTGGGCCTGGTTAGTACATGGATGGGAGAATGCCTGGGAACACCAGGTACTGTAGGCTTGGTAAAAGGACCCGACAACCCACTCTTAAAGATCAATCCACCATCGAAAACCCTATGAATAGCAGAGAAGCACTGATAATACTGTTTTGCTTATTGTATGTAGGGTTGCTATGAGTTGGATGAGGGCACCTAACAACAACAACAACAGTAACAGCATATGTAATTTAAGTTGGAAATAAGAATAATTGAGGATCAGCTAATGGAGTTACAAATAATTTTTCCACCAATATATTAACTGATGATGCTATATCTCATTTATTCTCAATTATAAAACTAGGTAAGTTCATCTAAGGAAATACTTTCCACTGTGATCTTAAGGCCAATGTAAGAATGCTCAGCCAGACTGGATTTTTTACAAACTTGGAGTTAGCTAGTTAAAAAAATAAAAAGCAATCATTTATTGGTCTGAGCTGCAACATAGTTCAGAAAATTGTTTCTGCCCACTTACTCAACAATATTTTGGACTCTAGCTAATAGTTCTTTAATATATATGTGTGCATTCATATATATACACATACATGTCCATTATGTATATACACACACATAAGGATGAGCTTGCTTAAACACACATTAGTTATATTTTAATAATTCAAACTTTCATTATGATATATTCTTGATCAAAACAAAAAAGCTCATACAATATACAAACACAGTGAAAAAAGATTAAAAGTCTCCTCTATCTCCATTCCTATCAATTTTATCCCTAAAAGGTAACTATTACCAAAAGCTTGGAATAGAGTTTTCCAGACCTCTATCAATGTCTATAAGCCTAAGGATTATTTTTATGTATTCAGTAATCAATTTTTAAATTGCTTTTTAAAAAAGTCATGGTCATATTTTGGAGAATAGCATCTCTTTTTTCCCACAAATTACATAATGAATGATCTTAAATATAACAACTGAATCTTAAATGCTGAATGTTCTCACAGCAGGAAAGAACAAAGTCCAGTTTTATTTATATAAGTTCTATTTATATTTATATTTGGAAGGCTAAAATTTTTTACCTCAACAAAATCACATTTCTTAATTATATCAAATGAGAAGTTAGCCCTGTAATATGTTTGTGAGAACTGCTATAAAGTTATCAAGGAATTAAATCATATATTATACAACTGCTAACTAAATCTGAATTTAGGACATGTAAAATTCATGTACTTATGAAAATGTGATGTCGTTGCTTTTTTATATATAATTGGAAGGTAGAATATAATTACTGAAGCAACATAAATAGAAAGGCAACCAATGCCCCAGTCAAGGAATTTGTTAATTCTATTAACTTTATTATAAGAAAATAAATATATTAAGCTCTCAATCTCATACATGCAATTTTTAAAAAGACATGCTTAAAATTAAACTGCATAGTCATTTTCTGCTAGAACCTAGCATACAGTAGGTACTCAATAAATAACCACTAAATAAATAACATCAACTTCTTATATAACCTTATTATATAAACTCAAAATTTGTGACACTTAAATTGCAAGAAAACAAATGGACTAATCTCAAGATTATTTTTTTGAAATTTGTAAAAGTTTAATTACAAATGAGGCTGAATTTTTCAGTAGGTAAAATAAGAGTAAGAATATGAAATAATCATTATAAATTTGCCACGAAATCCCTGTTAAAATGTGGACTCTACCAGAGGGATATAATTAAGGTGTAAGGAAAACATTACAGTGGACTGTGTGTTATGGTACTTGTGGAGGAAAACAACAACAACAACAAAAACAAAACAAACAAACAAAAAAAACAGGTACTAAAAGGTAAAATAGAAGTAATCCAAAGAACTGGATCCTTGTTCAAGACAGATAACAGACCTCTCAAGGTAGTGTTTGGCTTTAGAGCATACTAGGGGAAAGCAGGAAAACTAGGAGAAAGTGGGCCGATGAAACAGAAATTAGATTTACATTGCCAAAGTTAAGTTGCTGAAGTCAGAAGATGAGCCACCAAGAACAAAGTATTCTGATCAGAATGAAAAACACATCTGATACAGGGACAAATGGTACATCAGCAGGTTTCTTTCACAGTTAGTCAACCATGAAAGAAGATGAAGTAGGCTTTGGGGTATGAAAAGGAATAGGAGTTGGGTGAGGGTGGCTGGCCAGTCAGAATAGGAACTCTGGTTAGAAGACGTTGTCCAGCCAGGCTCTATCAGGCCTGTGGTCTTTGTGTTCAGAGGTATAGGGAGAGATGCTTGATTGTTATTGTTGTTGTTGTTTTAGTAATTGAGTAAATATGTGTATGTGCATGTGTGTATACAAACACCAGTATATATTTTGTCTATACCTAATCTATAATTTATATTGATTTTGCCATATGCCAATGTGAATGAATAAATATAATGTACGTATAGTTTTTGAATGATAAAAAAGAAAAGAAAAAAATCACATATGTTGCCCTTATGGCAAAATTAGGTTGTACAGATATAGATAGACTCACAAAAAAGACATGTCTATGGGTGGGGAAAGAGGGGATAGGAGGGGAGGGTCATGAGAGGGTAAGGGTGATGTTAACATGGACAACGTACAATGAAATGCATGCATGGAAATGTCGTAACTGACCCATTAGGTTGTATGTTAAAAATTATTAATGAAAAAACAATAATAAAATATAATAAAATGGTAAGAACTGTAATTGCAACCCATTACAACCTCAGAATAAATTATTTAAAAGCCACAGTGATACACTCAAGCAGTTATATTATTAAGTCACATGTAAGATTAATAACTAGAGAGGTTTCTGTAGTCTGCAATTATATCTAGGAATAATTAGCATACAGAAAGACATTTATTTCATACACAAAACTCATCCTGACTCCAACACTACAGAGAATATTTAAAGTTAAGTGGAACAACAGATACATTAACAAATCAAAAATTTTAAATGTATTTTGAAGTGTTGTCCTACTTACTTATGAAGCTATCTCAGACAATTTAAAATAATAGAATAGTTGTAGATAAAAATAGACTGTCACAATTGCTGGAGAGTAAAGATTGTCAATGTTACTAGTCTTCTGAAATGAACTAATTATTGACAATTGAGTTTTGAAATTGAAACAAGTCTCCTAGTATAGGCAATAAAGGAAGTAGATTGATTAAAGACTAAAGTATCAGATCTTCTTTTCACATTGGCAGCATATAAATTTTAAATGAGTAAAATTCATTTATTTTATGAATTCTGATTACCTGTGTCAGGGATTTACTTCAGCTATGGTAATTCATAAAAGGATTCTGTGTACTTGTCAGTCTTTATTGTTTGGTGAGAAAGGACACTACAAATATATTTGCAGATACAAACTTTTCTCTCTACAAAACTCAAAGAATTAGTGCATGTATTCTGTTATAAGGAATAGTATTAGAAGAGATAAAAATCTTCATCTAGAATTTATTAAAACTCACAGAAGTACTTCTGAAGAGGCAATTCTTGCTTCCAGTCTACTAGGCACTTAACAACAACAATGATAATAACAGCAAATAATTACCCACTCACATAAACATAGACTGGATTTCTTATACAAATAATTTGAATACTTAACTATGCATTTGCCTGCTTGGACAATGCATAATAAATTTTGCTTGTGTGCTTCTATCCTATCCCAACCACATGCCTCAATCATCCTTTTTATTTCTTCTAGCCAAAGCATGATCACTACCATTTCAAAGAGGTGAGCTTAGTTGTTTACTTATAATCACTAAGACAAACAAGTCATATGATGATCCTAAGAAATATCCATAACATATTCTATAAAAAGCTATCTAGGCATAAAAGTTAACATTATTGGGAAGTTGTCCTTAAGGGCTGTTTGTTTATGAACATATCAAATCAGCATTGTGGAAATAGAAAATAAAATAGAATCAGTTGAAATGAGTATACCTTTCATTAGAGTGAAAATATTAAAATTAACAAAAAATATAATTAGTAGGGAACATTAGTAATAAAACGAACTCTAAGCAATTTGATATAGATTTAGCCAGGTTGTTTTATATTCAAGTTACATTTATGTATATAATTAAAGATATCTAAAAATCATTAACTCCTAATATATCAGCCAACAGCCAAGGTATTATTCTAAAGACAAGGATAAAACCTGACAACTTTCCAGCTTGTTTGCAGCAAGCAAAAAGGTAAGAAAACAAGCAACCAAATCAGGCAGCTTCTTTCCTCCTTCACAAATTATAATGTGATAAACTGCTCTAGTCCACAGGGAGTTAAAAAAAAAAAAAAAACATAATCACCTCTTGGGTTAGCATAGAGAAAATAGGGAGTAAAAGACAGAATAAGAGAGCCATCGATATTGGATTCCTTCTCAAAGCCTTCACCTCACACACCTCCTCCGTAATTACTGAACACTCAAGTACTACGTCAGTCTTAAAGTGGAAAGGGAGAGAAGCATGAGAAAAAAAGCACTTTACCAAACTGCTTCTGTTGTCCTCAGGGAACTTGTAGACCGGGATCTTGGCTTCATAATAATGCTCATTTTGGAAAAAAAAAATATTTTTTGAAGAAAATATTTTCAAGTATTTTGATCAATACATTTCAGCTGTCTTTCTACAAAGAAGATTTTAACTGTATTCCATTTCCGACAGCGGCTGCTTGAAGAAATCTACTTTTCCCAGAGTCTGCTTCTTGCCCTCAGTGCAGCACATCAGGAAGGCTCTGAACCACGGGCGTGTTTTCCTCTTTCATACTGAATTCACTCCAGTACCGGGGCTGTTCGGAAGTGACAGTTTCTTTTCTGTTCTGCATTGCCAAGAGAGGCACTGAATTTTGAGTCTGTTCTTCATCTGGGTCACAAGGGAAACCAGCACACTGAAAGGGTCACTTGATCTCCTCCTTAACGACAGGTTTAAAGGTTTCCAACAGGGAAAGTACTCAGGTGGAGAGAAAGGAAAAGAAAATGACTGGAAGTCCTGCAACATGGAGTTGCTGTCAAGGAAGTTTCATTTCAGGACGACCACAGGAAACCTCTCTTCTTGGTGGAGCAAAGAAGTCTGCGAAGGAACAAAGCTCACCACACTTCCTTTGGGTGGGCTGATTTACCTGCCAATGTCATTTCTGTTGTGTCCCCTGAGATTCTGACTCCAAGCCTTTGTGAATGAGAACTATCATTCAATCTCACCAGGCAGAAACCATTCCTCAAGGGCTGAATGACGTCGGTAAGGAGGCAGTTCAAAACATTGCAGGGAAGTGAGAAAGAAAAAAAACAAAACAAAACAAAAAAACCCTGCTGGCTGGTTTGGTCAATTGCTGAGACTTACAAAGCAAAGGCGCAGGCCAGCTCCAGAGACGGACACTCTAAACCAGCCAGCGGACCAGAGACCTCTCTCTCTGCAACTTTTAAAACTGTTTTCTCCTCTGGAAAATGAGGTGTTTGTGTTATTCAGGGTAAGATTCTGTGAACACCTCTATAAGGAACACATTCCTTGACTTTGAGTTTTTCACATATACATATATACATACATATACATATATATATGTGTGTATATATATATATATATATATATATATATATATATAT